>SNVD02010285.1:0-45039 GCA_013180625.2 Boswellia sacra | reverse complement strand
TATCTCTATAGATATCCAAATGATGTGATTCTTAATCCTTTGGAAATCTTACTTAATTTATAACATTTTATATGTTTTAAAGAAATTCAAATTTCAAGTGCAAGGTTGTCTAAACCATCATGCAAGTTGAAAGACAAATGGAAGCAGCTAAAATGCGCACCGAATACTCTTTTGGACGTATCTTGAGATAGAATTATCAAAATGACTTGATTCTTGTGGCATTGGAAATAGGACTTAATGAGGCACATTTCATATGTTTTGGAGAAATTCAAATTTCAAATGAATGGCTGACATAATTGACATGCATTTCGGTGGACTGACACAGAGAAGAAAAATCAACTCATATGAGCACCGAATGATATTTTGTCCATATCTTGAGTTACAGATATCCAAATGACTTGATTCTTATAGCATTGGAAAGATAATTAAATGGAACACATTTCATATTCTTTGAAGAAATTCAAATTTCAAATGGAAGGCTGACATAATACACATGAAATTCAGTGGACTGACACAAGAAAGAAAAATCAAGTCACATGAGCACCAAATGGTGTTTTGGCCATATCTTGAGCTACAGATATCCAAATGACTTGGTTCTTGATGAGTTGGAAAGATTATTCAATTGTGAAAATCTTTTATGTTTTTTATATTTTTAAATTTCAAATGGAACATTAACAAAAATGGCAGAAAAAATTACGGTTTTTATGATGGGTAGAAAATTTGGAGTTGGTGTCTTCACTTGATTAAGTTCAGCCCATTTGCCTATAAAAGGAGCCCTTCTCCCATGCATTCAAGTAGAAGAAGAGAAGAATCTATCAAGCCACAAATAAGAGAAATATCAAGTTTAGAGAGCTTTTATATTCTTTATCTACTCTTTGAAGAAAGTTGTACTTTTGTTGTAAAAATTTTCTTTGTTCTTGTATTGTGGTGAGAGTGAGATCTTCTTGTAAAGGATAAAAGTTATCCTTGAGAGAACTCTTGGTGTGTGTTATCAAGAGTTAAAGGAAGAAGCCTTGGTGAGGTTGTTCATCAAGAAGAACTCTTGGTGTGGTGTTATCAAGAGTTGAAGAAAGTTCCCTTGGTGAGGTTGTTCATCAAGAAGAACTCTTGGTGTGGTGTTATCAAGAGTTGAAGGAAAAAGTCTTGGTGAGGTGGTTCATCAAGCAAGTTGTAAAGATTTCTACAACTTAGTGGAAAGCCTAGCTTGTGGAGCTAGGAGCCCGTGGACGTAGACAAGGTTTGCCGAACAACGTAAATTGAGTTTGCACTCTCTCTATCCCTTTCCTCTTTACATTAACTTGCACTTGTGATTGTTCTTTATTTCTATTCTCTTGGTTGCATTCTATTTTCATCTTTTTCATCTTTATTCTCAAAGAAAGAGTTAAATAATTTTGATCTTTCAAGAAAAGTTTTCTAAATCCGTTTTTATAAATAAAAACCCAATTCACCCCCCCCTCTTGGGTTGCCATACCTGGGTCAACAAGTGGTATCCGAGCAAGGTTGCTCATTTTTTTAAATCTTAATCGATTTTGAGCTATGGAAACTTTTAATCCAACTTCACATGTTGAGGGGCTTATCTCTAGACCTCTATTTTTCAATGGAAGTGATTACTTTTATTGGAAAACTAGAATGAGTATTTTCTTGCAATCTTTTGATTATGATTTATGGTCTATTGTTTTGGAATGACCTTTTGTTCCTACCAAAATTGAAAATGGAGAAAGCATGCTTAAAGAACCTAAAGAGTTTAGTGAAGATGATAAAAGGAAATTGAGTTTGAATGCTAAAGCTATGAATGTGTTATATTGTGCTCTAGATAGAAATGAGTTTAATAGAATATCTACTTGTTCTACAGCACAAGAAATATGACATACACTTGAAGTAACTCATGAAGGAACTAGTCAAGTTAAAGAATCTAAAATTAGTATGCTAGTTCATAGTTATAAGCTTTTTGAGATGAAACCGGATGAATCAATTTCTGAAATGTTTACTAGATTTACAAATATTGTCAATGGTTTGAAATCTCTTGGTAAATCTTATTCTAATGTTGAAATGGTGAGAAAGATTCTTAGGTGTCTACCAAAATCTTGGGAGCCAAAAGTGACGGCAATTCAAGAAGCAAAGAATCTCACCAAACTACCATTAGAAGAACTTATGGCTTCTCTCATGATTCATGAAATCACCTTGAAGGAGAATGCAAAAGATGGCAGAGTGGCAAACATGTGCTTCATGGCTTTAAGAGAAGATGAGATAAGTATTCTAAACTATGATCCTAAACTTTCATATGATGAATTAATTGAAGCATTCCAAAATTTACATGTGCAAGTTGATAAGCAAAATTCAAAAATCAATGCTTTCAAAAATAAGTCAAAAATCATGTTATCTCAATTAGAAGAGTTGGTGGAAATAAATGAAGCTTTAGAAAATGAAAATGAAATTTTAAACCAAAAAGATTTTGAAAGTTTGGAAAGTCAAATACATTTTTTTTTTAAAACTGAAAATGAGATTTTAAAACAAAAGGATTTTGATAAATTAGAGAAAGAAAATGTTATTTTGAAAAAGGAAAATAATGATTTAAGAAATATTGTTGATATTTTTACAAAAAGCACAAAAAATTTGAATTCTATGTTACAAAACCAAAGGTGTGTTTTTGATAAAAGAGGGTTAGGATATAAAACTCATAAAAATCAAAAGTATTTTAAAAACTATTTTGTTCATGCATCTTCTAGGAATAATCCTAATCATTCATGTACTTATTGTGGAAGTAAAAGACACAAAGTGTATTCTTGCTATATTAAGAAAAATTCTAATTTGAAACAAATATGGGTTCCAAAAAGTACAATAGCTAACCCCCAAGGACCCAAGAACATTTGGGTACCAAAAAGTCTCTCTTTGAATGTTGATTGTAGAAACAAAGGAGTGTCAAACACAAGTGGTACTTAGATAGTGGATGCTTAAGGCATATAACCGGAGATGCCTCCAAGTTCTCAAGATTAATCATCAAGAAAGGAGGATATGTGACCTTCAGTGATAATGCCAAAGGAAGGGTAATCGGACATGGTGATATTGATAACCCTTATTCACCTATTATTGAAAATGTTTTACTTGTTAATGGTTTAAAATATGATTTGATTAGCATTAGTCAATTGTGTGATAAGGGATATTTTGTTGCTTTTGAACCTAATAGATGTGTCATTAAGGATGTTAGTAACAATAAGATATTATTTATTGGTAATAGATGTGGTAATATTTATACAATTGATATTGATGATCATGTGAAAAATTGTTTCATTGTTAATCATGATGCTTGGTTATGGCATAGAAGATTAGGTCATGCTAGCATGGACACAATTTCAAAAATTTCTAAAACTGATTTAGTTGATGGTTTTCCAAAAATAAAATTTGAAAAGGATAAGATTTGTGATGCTTGTCAATTTGGAAAACAAGTGAGAACTTCTTTTAAACAAAAGAAATTTATTTCAACAAATAAATCTCTACAATTACTTCATTTGGATTTATTTGGACCATCAAGAACTCAAAGCCTTGGCGGAAAGTATTATGTTTTTTTTATTGTGGATGATTATTCAAGATTCACTTGGGTATTATTCTTGAAAACTAAAAATGAGGCCATACAAGCTTTTTCAAAATTTGCAAAAAGAGTCAAAAATCAAAAAGGGTATTCTATTGTATCCATTAGGAGTGATCATGGTGGTGAAGTAGACAATATTGCATTTGAAAATCTTTGTGATGAAAATGGTTTTGAACATATATAATTTTTCCGCACCTAAAACTCCACAACAAAATGGTGTTGTTGAGAGGAAAAATAGGACTATCCAAGAAATGGCTAGGACCATGTTACTTGAAAATAATTTGTCAAAATATTTGTAGGCTGAAGCCGTTAATACCACATGCTTTATAATCAATAGAGTCCATCTTAGAGCTTTAATAAAGAAAACTCCTTATGAACTTTGGAAAGGAAGAAAACCCAACATTGGATTTCTTAAAGTTTTTGGATGTAAATGTTTTATTTTAAACACCAAGGATAACCTTGGAAAATTTGATGCAAAAGCCGATGTTAGAATTTTTGTTGGCTACTCCAACCATAGTAAAGCATATAGAGTTTTTAACAAAAAGACTCTTACTATTGAAGAATCTATGCATGTTGAATTTGATGAAACTAATGTGATTTCTTCAAAGAATTTAGATGAGGATATTGTTGAGGTAGAAAGGCAAATCAAGGAATCAAGGCTTGATGAAAAGAGTCAAGATGAATTACAACTTCAACAAGAAAAACTTGAGGAAGTAAATGATTCTTCCCAAGAATTACCAAAGGAATAGAGGTACGCAAAAGCTCATCCTAAAGATCTCATTATTGGTGAACCATCACAAGGTATGAAAACTAGATCTTCTTTTATGAACTTTTGTAATCATTTTGCATTTGTCTCTCAATTTGAACCAAAATCTTTTAAAGAAGCCGAAAATGACGAAAGTTGGATTTTGGCTATCCAAGAAGAATTAAACCAATTTGAGAGAAATCAAGTTTGGGAATTAGTTCCTAGACCCAAATATGACTAAACCTCATAGTCAAGATAGATTTTGCATAATTAGAAGAGAATTAGGCATGTTGGAAATGTCTTAATTTTGCTTTAATATGATAATCTTTGAATGGTAGCATATGTTAAGGGGGAGAATATATTTAGGGGGAGAATATATTTAGGGGGAGTAAATAATTTGATTAAATTTTTTTGATGATAAAAAAGGGGGAGAAATGGTGGATTGCTTATATTCATAACCATTGCCATCTTTTTGCTTATTCTTGATTTTATTTTCATTCTTGATTTTAGATATTATTTTAAAGCAATCAATGGTTTGTCATCATAAAAAAAGGGAAGATTGTTAGCCCTAAGGCTACATGATAATTTTGATGATAACACTACACATTGATTAATTAAGATTTACTAACATGTTTATTTATGTGTAAGAGTAAGATCATTGAAATAATTGTAAAATCAAGAAGAGGCTTATTAAAATGAAGTGTTGAAGCTAAGGAGAAGACTACATGTTAAAGGCACTAAAGTTTAAGAACAAAGTTTGACTCAAGGAATGTGACATATGAGCAATGTTCAATCAATTGGTCATATATATCTCTATAGATGTCCAAATGATGTGATTCTTGAGCATTTGGAAAGCTTACTTAATTTAAAACATTTTATATGTTTTAAAGAAATTCAAATTTCAAGTGCAAGGTTGTCCAAATCATCATGCAAATTGAAAGACAAATGGAAGTAGCTAACATGAGCACCGAATACTCTTTTGGACATATCTTGAGCTAAAAATATCAAAATTTATTGATTCTTGCGGCATTGGAAATAGGACTTAATGAGGCACATTTTATATTGTTTTGAAGAAATTCAAATTTCAAATGAAAGGCTAACATAATTGACATGCATTTCGATGGACTGACACAGAGAAGAAAAATCAACTCATATGAGCACCGAATGATATTTTGTCCATATCTTGAGCTAGAGATATCCAAATCACTTGATTCTTATGGAATTAGAAATATGATTAAGTGGAGCACATTTCATATTCTTTGAAGAAATTCAAATTTCAAATGAAAGGCTGTCATAATACACATGCAAGGTCAGTGGACTGACACAAGGAAGAAAAATCAAGTCACATGAGAACCGAATGGTGTTTTAGCCATATCTTGAGCTACAGATATCCAAATGACTTGATTCTTAATGATTTGCAAAGATTATTCAATTGTTCACATCTTTTATGTTTTTTAGATTTTCAAACGAAACATTAACAAAAATGGCAGACAAGATTACGGTTTTTATGATGGGTAGAAAATTTGGAGTTGGTGTCTTCACTTGATTAAGTTCAGCCCATTTGCCTATAAAAGAAGCCCTTCTCCCATGCATTCAAGTAGAAGAAGAGAAGAATCTATCAAGCCACAAATAAGAGAAATATCAAGTTTAGAGAGCTTTTATATTCTTTATCTACTATTTGAAAAGAGTTGTACTTTTGTTGTAAAAATTTTCTTTATTCTTATATTGTGGTGAGAGTGAGAACTCTTTCCTTGGTGAGGTTGTTCATCAAGAAGAACTCTTAGTGTGGTGTTATCAAGGGTTGAAGAAAGTTGCCTTGGTGAGATTGTTCATCAAGAAGAACTCTTGGTGTGGTGTTATCAAGGGTTGAAGAAAGTTGCCTTGGTGAGGTTGTTCATCAAGAAGAACTCTTGGTGTGGTGCTATCGAAGGTTGGAAGAAAAAGTCTTGGTGAGGTTGTTCATCAAGCAAGTTGTCAAGAATTCTACAACTTAGTGGAAAGCCTAGCTTGTAGAGCTAGGAGCCCGTGGACGTAGGCAAGGTTTGCCGAACCGCGTAAATTGAGTTTGCACTCTCTCTATCCCTTTCCTCTTTACATTAACGTGCACTTGTGATTGTTCTTTATTTCTATTGTCTTGGTTGCATTCTATTTTCATCTTCTTCACCTTTATTCTCAAAGAAAGAGTTAAATAATTTTGATCTTTCAAGAAAAGTTTTCTAAATCCGTTTTTATAAATAAAAACCCAATTCACCCCCCCTCTTGGGTTGCCATACCTGGGTCAACAGTCAGATGATTCTGTTACGTTGGGTGTAACAGCAGCTGTTTCCTCCTTTATAACAGCATCTTCCTTTTTATTGCTGTCTGGATCTGATTTTTCTGCATCTTCTGTGAAGCTGGTTATGCTTTCCTCTTGTGAGTATTTTGTATAATCATCAAGATCATCAAATACTACATTTATAGATTCCATGACTGCCTCAGTTCTCATATTGTAAACTCGAAAAGCTTTGTTGCTTTGTGCATATCCCACAAAGACTCTTTCATCGCTCCTTGGATCCATTTTTTCTAATAGTTCTCTGTCGTTTAAGATGTAACACCTGCAACCAAAGGCATGAAAGTATTTCAAATTAGGTTTTCTTCCTTTCAAAATTTCATAAGGTGTCTGATTGGTGTCAGGTCTAGGAAAAACTCTATTTGAAATATAGCAAGCAGTGCTTATTGCTTCGACCCATAGCCTCTTGGTCAACTTCTTGCTATTTAGCATTACTCTAGCCATCTCTTGAAGAGTTCTATTGTTCCTCTCCATAATGCCATTATGTTCAGGGGTTTTAGGAGCTAAAACTTCATGGTCAATTCTATGATATTTACAAAAATCCGTATAGCTAACATTTTCAAACTCCTTGCCATGATCACTTCTTATTTTCACAATCCTTCCAATGTTCCTATTTTTCTCATTTTCAAGCTTAACACAAAGGTTCCTGAAAGCATCAAAAGTGTCAGATTTTTCTTTAATGAAATCAATCCAAGTAAATCTAGAAAAATCATCCACACAAACAAATATATATCTCTTACCTGTAATGCTTTCTATTTGTATAGGACCCATAAGATCTATATGAAGCAAATCAAGTTTCTTAGAAGTGCTAAGATGTGGATTTGATTTGTGTGAACTTCTGATTTGTTTTCCCATTTGACATGGTCCACAAATTTTATCAATTTTGTCATCAAGTTTAGGAACTCCTCTTACAGCACCTAACTTAGCTAATTTAACTAAGTCTTTGTAATTTAAGTGCCCTAATTTTTGATGCCACAATTCTAAATCCGAAATCCTAGCATGGAATGCAATTTCTACTAGGTAACAATTATCCAAAGATTTATTAACTTCTAGAATGCATTCACCAAAATTATCAAAGACCATGCATTTGTTTTGTGTGAAGTTAATAGTATACTTTTCATCACAAGTCTGACTAATATTGGCTTTCAAGTCTTCCACCAAAAGGACATTTTGAAAATTGGGTAGGCCTTTGACATTCAAGGTGCCTTTACCAATGATCTTACTTGTTGCTCCATCCCCAAAGGTGACATTTCTATCTCTACATGCTTTAAAATCTATTAGAAACAATTTATTTCCACTCATGTGCCTCGAACAACCGCTGTCAAAATATCACAAATCATTAAATGCATGATTAAGTGCAGTAAAGGCAACATTACATACTGTTTTGTCTTTCTTAACCCACTGTTGTTGGGGTTTTGATAACAGTTTAAATTGTTTCGACCTTTTATGCAAAAGATTCAACAATTTAAAGCATCTAGGTCTAATATGTCCCTTTTTACCACAAAAATACCAAATAGGAATGAATTTCCTTACCTGTTTAGGGCTGGATTTGAAAGAACTCAGTGGAGAAACATACGTTTCACTGCTCTTGGAATTAGGACTTGACTTTGATGAGTTAAGTTCAAGATTCTTACCTGATGTTGAAGCTTTCACAAAAACTGTTTTTGATGAAGATGCAACATTACCTTGTGTATACCCCAATCCATGTTTGTTGGAGTTGTCTCTTCCGAGATTCAAAACTTGATAAAGTTTGGCTGCTCCAATTTTGAGCTGATTAACACACCTCTTGCTATTAGCCAGTCTGTTACGATTCTCTCAATATATGCTGTTTTGTCTATTAAAACAGTTTCAAGTTCAGTAATGTGGTTTTCAGCATAAGCTTTTTCACATTTCAGAACTTCAATTTCCCGCTTCAAGGTGTTGATTTCTTCTTTTTGGCTCAGCCATTAACCATAAAGTGCATTGTAAATTTCTTGCAATTCTTCATAATATTCTGGTCCATCTTCTTCATCTGAATGATCAACATTGTCTTGACAGTCTTCTGTTATGTATGACATAACAACCTTTCCTTTATCTACTGCAGATGCAGTAAATGCAACAAAATTGCTCATACAATCTTGGTCTTCTGACTCCATTTCTGATTCATCACTCCAGGTTGCTGTCAGCCCTTTGTTTTTCTTCTTGAGATTAGCACATTCAGATTGAATATGCCCATAACCAGAACATTCATAACACTGAATCTGTCCTTTCTTTTCATGTTGTTTTGGTTTCTTTTTCTCATTCTCCTTGCTGAATTTTCTGAACTTTTCTTCATTTGAGTTTGATGGCTTTCCTTGATTCTTTTTCCTGAACTTTCTTTTCATGAACTTGACATAATTTCTTTGTTTAGCAACAGTTTCATCAAGCTCATCACTACATTCTTCATCAGATTTTTTAGCTTTTACATTAAATGCAATGCTCTTACCTTTTTTGTTTTCGAGTACTTTGATTTATTTCATCAATGTTTTTAACTTCTTCAATGGCTGAAATTTTAGGTTGAAACTTGTTGGGAACCAACATAAGTATTTTACTAACAACCTCTACATCAGTGAAATTTTTGCCAAGCATATATGCTGAGTTTGTTATGTGACATATCTTAGAGTAGAAATCGAAAATTGATTCATCCTCATGCATCATCAGATTTTCAAATTGAGAATTCGGCCTCATTAATTTAGATCTTTTAACAGATGCAGTACCTTCATGTTTTACCTTAAGTATGTCCCATGCTTCTTTGGCCGATTTGCATCTAGAAATTTGTTCGAAGTTGCTTAAGTCTACTGCAGCAAAGATTGCATTAAGAGCCTTGGAATTCCAACTGGATCTACGGTATTCTTCATCAGACCATTCGTCCTCTGGTTTCGATTTGGCATTACCAAAAAGCATTTAGTTTCGTTTGAGGTGTCCACCCCTTAAGTACACTCGACCAAGCCCTGCCATCAAGAGACTTAATAAACATAATCATTCTTACCTTCCAATATGGATAATTACTGTCATCGAGAATAGGTGGTTGCATTCCAGATCCTCCGTTGCGTATAAACTCCATCCTTCCAGATTAACTTGATCGTTTTCTTCACTTCTCTATCAGTGAACCTGCTCTGATACCAATTGAAAGTTCTAGAGGCATGCAGTTATAAATAATAACATAGTCAACTGTAATGCAAATCAACACAGGAGGATTTTTACGTGGTTCGGTTATAAAAACCTACGTCCACAGACAGCTATAGAGCTATAATTCACTATGTTCTTGTTTGTACAATCTTTAGGACCTTTTACAGTGCTGACACTCTCACATATAGACCTAATCTTTGACAAACAAAATCTTCGCAAAGATTGTAAACACTAGGACACTGCTCACTCTCTGCCACAGATAACTTAACACTGTTAAGTTATACATAACACCCAATATCTGACAGAATTACATAAACACTCAACTCTCAAGTTATCCTAAGTGTCTACTAACTCTCTCACATTTTATCAACAACTCATGTATGATTTTAACTCTCATACATGACAACAAAGACTCAATAAATCAAAGATATAAAGACATTCCTTTGCGTTAAAGCTTGTCTCTTACAAAGTCATGAAATGCCTTCATCAACAACCAACAATTCTCCCTTGCGTAAGAAGTCTCTCTCAACTACCTTCTTCCTGCTGACTTTTTATTCATTAATATATAATTAGAGGTCTTGATACAATCTTCCTAAAAGTCCTGTAAGGATCTTAATCAAGCTTACAATAGGATTAGGATAAAACAAAATAGGAAAATGATTTTTAGTTAATCTCCTAAAGTAATAAGGATATATTAACTATCTTTCTATTTTGATTAGGATACAAAAATATTATCCTGATCAAGAGAGATAATTATCAAAATACTTCCTATAATAATTATCTAAAAATAGTAAAATAAGAATAAAACACTTTAATTACTTTTATCACAAGTTAACCAAAATTTGAACATGTGAATGTCACATGTTTGATGTGAGTACCAGCATAGAATATTGTATTAGTTAAGGAATTGATTTTTCCTCTCTCTCTCTCTCTCTCTCTCTCTCTCTATATATATATATATATATATATATATATATATATATATATAGATATATATATTAATGTATTTAAAATTAATTTGTATTTGACTAGTATGTAAATATCCTAAATATCAATACAAATAAATATATCTACTAATAAAAATAAAAGTTAACATTAATTAAATTGAAGTTTACTATATATGTAATGCATTTATTTTAATAAAGTTAATCAATTTCAATTTTAATATAATAAACGTTTATATATAATTCCATTCATTAATATTTTAGTACTCAATTTACTTATTTATTCTGAAATTAGTGTGGAACTGGTTTTCATTATTTTGAAAAGTTTCTAAATACTAATACAAATTAGAAAATAAATCAATAAAAACCATGAACATAAGACAAAGTCTTACTCAACGTGCAGAGAAACCACGAAGCTAAGCTTAATAACTTGGAGCAATTGGGAAGTTAAATATAAGTACAAATAATACGTGATTTACATGCAAAATAAAAAAAAATTGGATATCTGGATATTTACCCAAGCCAAGAATTAATTTCCTAGTCTCGGCTCTAGGATTTAAATCTCGAAGAACTTTTTGGTGACGGGGAACTCCCTGACCTCGACCATAGGTTTTTTCCATCCATAGTTATCTAGAGCAATCTCATAGTGGGTAATATAAGATCTTGTGGATGTAAAGGAAATGAAATATGATATCATAAATTATTGTTTTAAAAAATATTGGATAACTTCCAATGGCTTTTCTTAAAAAAAAAAATAATAAGGCCATTCCATGGACCACTTGTGCAAAATTTTCTTTTTGAACCTTTCCACATACTATCTTAGGATTATTTTGTAGTCTTAGTCCCCAAGTAAAGTGTCCAGGAGATGGGTCATCAAGTCTCCTCCTTGTTGGTAGACTTCGCTTAAAAAGAGCCCTCAAGTCCCATCTATGCTTCTTTCTTGTAAAAATGTATCAGAAGATGGCACAAATAAGTTCCAAAAATTACCACCTTATTCATCTCTTAAAACAAGATTTCCTGATTCCAGGAGCTGTGCAACCACTACACTTCGAACTTCTATCCTTAAATTCATTGAGCAAACTATAATTTTGTTCAATTCTCACCAAAACAAGATTGCCTAAGCGATTTATCATTAACAAGCTAGAAGAGTCATTGATGGGGTTGAGCTAGTTTGAAACCTAAACAACTGGTTTAGCTGGTATATTTTTGTGCAAAATTTATATGTAATGATTCTTGGAATTACTAGGACTGAAGAAACCAAGCTGGAAGGTTCCAACTTTGGAAACTATGGTCTTGCCGTCACTTAGAGATTGGGATGAGCTAATGGTGTCAGCTGCATAAGAGAATTCAAAATGAAAACAGATAACTTAAAACTGATGAAAAAGATATTGAATTTATTCCATATTTGGTGGACTATCATGAATCATTTTCCATCTAAATTAATTATTGGTCAATTTCAAACATTGGGGAGCATATTTTAGACTTAATGGGTTGTGATTCCCTCATGATAATGAGTCATTGTCGTTGTGCCTAAATCTAGAGTTTTATGGTTAGGATGAATTGCAATTTGGTGTGAGTTATTATGGGCCCGTTATGGGAGCATCTCGACTTCTTCATCCCAACTTGTGTGTTAGTTGTTGAAATGAGATTATTCTAATTTATCCTCTGAGATTAGGCCCCTAAAAATTTTAGGACATCATGTTTCTAAAACCCAGATTTGTCCCTTGAACTTCCTCTGACAACTTTAGAATGGGTGAAGGGCAATTCGATAATGATGTTGAAATGAATTTTGACAGGCCAGTATATAACTGTGATTATGTCAATTAAACTAACAAATATTAATTAAATAATATTTTGAGGATGGCAAACCCAATTGAAATCCAACTTTCCACTACTTATTTTTTCCTTAGTTCTCTCGGGGACCAAGGAGAAACTAAGCTAATTTCACACAACTAAAACTAGTTCCACTCAATCTATTAAACAATAAGACTACAAAACCAACCCATGATAATTAAAAACTAGATGATCGAACTCAAAATATGCTTGAAAGCCAACAAACCCATTGGTTGAGTTAACCAAACAACAATACTAGAAGAGGGCTAGAAATCTTCACAATTGCTTCACCAACATTGTCGGAACCCTTCACCATTACAACCTTTTCCCAACGAAATAACCAGCATAACACTATAGCACCTAATAACCTCAATGAAATCACCAAGCCCCCACGATCACACACAACAGCCCCATCGAATACCTCGTAAGCAACAACCAATACCACTATCAGCGACAACAATCTCACCTTTGCACCACCATAAACTGGACACCAATCTTGCCTTTGCCCCACCACCAAAAATACCTAAAAACCACCGCAATCAAAACACCTAATTTTACCCTTACACCATCACAAAAAAATATATCTAAAAAACTGCCTCAATTCAGCCATCAACTTCACTTCTATACCACCGTATTCAAAGTATTGGCATCAAAGTTGAAATGAGTGCAACAACAAAGCAAAGCTAGGGTTTTGAAAGAGAAAAATAAAAACAAACCATCAAATTGTTAACTACCAAGCAACAGGCAACCACCTCGATGAAAATTACTAGCGACAACTACCCTTCAAATGAATCTATCACAATTAGTGATCGCCAAACTGCCATAAACTATAACATCCCAAATCCCAAATTAGTTAGTGGTCATGACTTTATTGTGATGGTGCATGTATATTATTTCTTTTGTGTGTGCATATAAGTGTCTTAATAATGAATTAAAAACACTGTAGGGAATATTTGAAAGATTCAAGAATTGAGGCCCTAATTTGATAATTGTGCATATGCATATATAAATGGGTTGGGGTTAAGGTTTCTAGAGAATTCATATGCTTCCCTTTCTCTAACACCCCCAACCCTCTTTCCATTGCAAGAAATTAGAGAAGAAGAGGAAGAAGCTAGAAGAAGAGAGGTAGAATTCATCTCCTTCTCCAAGTTCTAGTCTTGATACATGTATGTTTGTCATGAATTGTTATGTTAGGAAGTTGTATATGGCACTTTTATGTCATGTATGCTCTGAAATTTGTTGGAACTTATGATTCAATATAAGTCATAAAAGATTCAAATGGTTTGGATGATGTTAGGAAGCCATAGGTGATGCTTGAATTCAAAACTTTACAGGGTCTTTTGCTAAGCAGTATGTAATTAAAAAATTTCAAGAAATTCTAGGGTTTCTTTCTGATTCTAAAATTTTTATATGTTAAACCATACATGTTTATGATCATTTTAGAATTTTGATTCACCTAAAAATTCAGTATATGCAATTTTTGGTGAATTTTTGAACTTTACTAAAATGATTTGGAAATCCCTTGGTTCAAAACAGAGCATGGGGAAAAAATTTTAGATGAGGGACTTCCCATTCTTGAAAACTCCTAATTTTTTGTATGTGAAATCTTGAACATGTTTTTCTTATATAGGAAAGTTTCATGGTTTTTTAAGCTCTGCAAAAATTATTATGATTTTTTAAACTTGTGTTTGCAAATCTGAAATTTTCAATCTTTAGAACAGAGTAAGCAAAAAAAATTGTTTTTGAGAAAACTAAACTAAACAAAAAGTGGTGATTTTTGGAGAGAAAATTCTTATATATGTCTCTGACTAGATTAAAATTTTTTGCAATGATTTGATTATTGTTGGGACTTTTATGAATTTTAAAAGTTGTGCTGCTTAGTCGAAAGGCTACTGGATAGAATTTGAAGTTGTGGAAAACTAAGTAATTTCAAGGGGTATATGACCTCATTTTGATATGATAATTTGCATGAGGTATTTTATATGTGTCAAAATGATCTCTGCAAATTTTTGTAAGAATTGGGACAAGCACCATCTTTCTACAAATTATCCAACCAAGTGTGTCCAGTGTTGAGTTAGTGAATGGGTCACTTGTTGCTATTGTGTTTGATGATCTTTAAAGAAATTTTGATGATTTCTAGGTTGAAATAAGGATATTGAAGTAAAGCTTAATCAAGTAAGTAAGCTACACTCTTAACTAAGGACACAATAGATATTTATTGTTTATAAGATGTGTGTTTTTCATATGCTTATGTGAATATGAAACTTATGTTTCGATTGAGAGTTGCAGTGTGATGGTATAAAATCGTGCCTACGAATTTGATACGTGATGGTATGAAATTGTGCATATGGAATTGATATGTGATGGCATGAAACTTGTGCATATGTATTGATATATAAGATGCTATGGAAGTGATGATTCATGCCTAATGCCTTGGGGACCAAATTTTGATTGACTAAATTATAGCACGTGGGGCACCCCTTGAAGGTTATGGAAATGGCAAAGTGTCACACACAATGCAAAGTGTCACGTTCAGACCATTCTGATTAATAGCATGGGGGCCACCTCTTAAGATTGTGTAGGAGCCACCTTTTGAGATTGTGTAGGAGCCACCTCTTGAAGGTTATGGAAACCACGAATTGCTGCACATAATACAAAGTGCCATGTGAAAAATATTGAACTTGATTGAGTGAAGGGATGTCTGGAGCATGTGTTTCCTCATGTGGGATTCAGTAGCATGGGTCTAGTATAATATGAATCGTCAGACTAGCCTCAATTTGTGATAATATTTGATGTAGGTCCCCAAAGTTATGTGAAATGTGTAATAAGTATGAGTATTAGTACATTTAGATGGAAAATGGCCCAGTGGTGGCCTATTGGATAGAGATATGGTGCAGAAGCACAAGTGTAGTTGCGCAGGAGCGCAACATATGCCGATTAATATGTCTCAAGCAGAATCATTGTGTTGGCAGGAAACATATGTGGTGCAGGAGCGCAGATCATTTTTTTAAAATTCATGTCGAGGTAGAAACCTTGTGTAGACGCACGATGCCCATTGAGCAGGAGCGTAATTCCTATTATTTGGGATTGGTTTGTTTGACTTGTATGATAAGTAGATAATTATGAATTGAGTTTAATATGAGTTTTCCTTTGATTTATCATGTATTTGGATTAACCACACTTACTTACTGAGTTATACTCATTAGTCTATTGTTTGTCTCAGGTGACTGAAGTATGTGAGCATGTTCGGAGGATTTTGGCACAGTGACGACAGAGTTCCTTTGGCAACTACTTGTTTGTTGCATCATCATTATTTTTCTATTTATCATTATTTGGATTTTTGAGCTACAATTATATATAATACTATACCGTAGTTGTCAGTTGTTTGAAACTCCAGTCTATTAATAAAATATGCTTTTGTTTGCTCTATATTTCTTAGCTAAAGATATAAATGAATGTCATTAGTTGCACTCAGGACCCCTTAGGATTCGGAGTGTGACATAAACCATAATCGCATTATCCTTATCGACCCCGGCTGATTTTTGTAATATGGATGGTTGCTAGTGCTACTATCACTTAAAGGCTTTCTTCTGGCTTTCTTTGGGCTTTCTTTCCCACAGATGTGCTATTTGTCTTATATGGTGGTGATTTGTTATGTATTTTTAGGGTTATGGGTGAAGGAGGAGGAAACAAAGTAGAGGAAGAAGAGAGTGAGAGGAAGAGGTAGAGAGAGTGGTGTGTTGGGCATGAAGAAGAGGAAGAAGAGAGAGGTACCAAAAGAAGAGAGAGAGTTGGTGTAAAATATTTTTATTTTTTATTTTGATGTATTATGATCTATTTGTAGTCTATTAGGGTTAATGATTTTGAGACGACATTTTTTGTTAAATCTAAAGTTGTCAAAGGAAGTTCATAGGGCAAATCTGGGTTTTACAAACGTGAGATCCTAATTTTTTTAAAGGCCTTATCTGAGGAGGCAAATTGATTTATCCCTTGTTGCATCTATCATACTGATCGCCATATCATTTTATCATTCACATCATTGTTTCAAACTCTTTGTCACAATAATTATAAGGAAGTTTAAAGTTTAGTATCTATGACTATGGTAAGGGATATTTCTTTTCCACCCTGAGGTTTGCTCCAAGCATAACTTTCTTCCTAAGTTTTTCATTATTGTAATTTTCCCCTTGATTCGAATTAAATCCCTTTAAGTTAAACTCTGTAAGGGCAAAATGGAAAGCAAATTGCTTTTGCAATGATAATCATGTTTTAAGAACCCATTACAATATTAATAATAATTTTTTTCCATTATAAATCTCTCCTGGTCTCTCTCTCTCATCACGCTTTCTCGCTCTCCTCACATTCCCCCCCTCTCTCTTTGCAAGCCATCAACAACAGCCACAATATTGTCCTCTACTGTCGCCGGCTCTCACCTCCACTCCACCATCTTCTTTTACGGCTGCCTCCACCCTTCTCAATCGTGGCTTGCTTCTATGGACCATGGCTCCACCCTCCTCTATCTTCTTCTAGATCTACCAGGATGCCCGGTTCGAGTGTGAAACCAATGGGGGTTTAAAGGCGAAACCTGTGGTGGTTTTGTTTTGTTATTTGTTAATGGTGGTGCAATACTCATTTTAGTTTACGTGTGCGCAGCTGTCGAGCACTCAAACAACAGTGCTTGTCATATTCTAGTAATTGTCTATTTTAATTTTTTAGTTTCATTGGGGTTTTCTCAGTGATGATGAATCTTGTTGGCGAATCCTATTTCTTAAGTAATCCATTCACCCTCACAACAAATCGAGGCAAGATTTCTGATTCCTGATTGCTGCTGGTGGTGCAACGAGATTTCTGATTGCTTTGAATAATCAAAACCCAACGTTTCACCATCTTAAAATTCTAGATTTCAATTTTTTGTTTTCATCTCTAGTTAATTATAATAATGTTTGCAGTAGATTTTAGTTTGGGTAGTGGTGCAATAGGCTTTGCTATGGTGGGTGCTCAATGGTGTGTAATTGATGGTGGTGGCTAAGGGTGTGCATTAAAATTCGACTCGATCTAACCCGATCAGGTTGACCCGATCCGTACGGGTTTTGATTGGGTTATTACATTATAAAACCCGAAATCAAGTTGATTTATTTGGGTTTTATCATTTTCTGGCTTTAATCGGGTTTTATATTAACAACCCGTATTAACTCGATCCGATGATATATTGAAAGAAAATCACATATAATATAATTATTAATTATTAGATAAATATATTATATGCCCTATTTATTCTACATTTACCAACACTTAACCACACATCACACACGGATAAAACAATTTTTTCTCTCCCAATCGTTGAATAAATTAGTAACATTAAAAGAATTCTTACACTGCCTCCTCTCCAGCCTCTTCCTGTGCTGCCTCTTCTCTAGTCTCCAGCCCCTTCCCGTGCTGCCTCTTCTCCAACCCCTACTTGCTCCACCTCCTCTTGCCATCCAACTCTAGCAGTCTGCCGTCCACGTTTTTCTTGTTCGTCGTCCTTCCTCGCAAGGCTTTCCACGACGATCGTCTCGCGTCGCCAAGCCCTCCATTTTCATAGCCATTTGACCTCGCCAAGCCAGCAGACCCTCCACACTTCAACACTCCACGGTTGAAGCGCCTCACCAAGCCTTCCAACTGCCATGGCTAACGCGCCTTGTGTCAGCATAAATGTGTAATGTAATTTTATTTAATTTTTATGTATTAATTTTTTAATTATATAATTATTAATTTTTGTATATTCATATTTTATTATTATTTGTTATATTTCTTAGTCAATATATTTGGTAGGTTGATGAAAAATAACGGTAAACTACATGTAAGTTATGTATAATAGGCATTGGGATTTATTTTAAAGAAAACTGATAAACCAACTCGACAACCTGATTAACCCGATTGAACCTGAAGTAGGCGGGTTAGAATCGAGTCAAAACTTATAAATTTTGAACCCGATATGTCATCAAGTTGAGTCGAATTAGGCAAAACCCGACCCGACCTGACCCGTGCACACCCTTAGTGGTGGCGGTGTGATTTTTGGTGGCGTTACTTTTTTTTAATATGTTTTTTATCGCATCCAATGAATAAATTTTATTATTTTATTGATCAAAATTGTCGACACTAGGATATCTTAGTCATATTATGTAATTTATTTTCTCTCTCCTAGTTATGTCATTGTTAGAGGTGTTTTACCGTTTGAGTTAACAGATTCAATTCGAATTGAGGGGGGAAATCACAATAACAAAAAACTTAGGAGGACAATGAAATATCCCCTATAATAATTGCAACTTACTCTTTGTATACGATTCTGTATCATACCGTAAGTCTCTCTTTCCTTAACGTGAACATGATAAAATCTTATTGTAGATTTTGATGAAGTTGCCTAGTTTCTCTTTTTTGTTTAGTTTAAAGTTATAATTTCGTTAAAGAATATCAATTTTTTAATTCCAAATTTAAAGAGATGTAAAAAGTAAAAAATGAAAGAACAAAATTAATTAACCTTTGCTTGCCTTTTTGCATTTTTGAGGATAGAAAACTGATTTTCAAACAGATCACTACTTAGCATAGTATTCTGATGAGGGTGACAATGTGTTTTCTAAAAGCAAATGCGAATATAAGAAAAAGTGGGGATGATAATTGAGTATTATGGGCCATTATTGTTCGATTATTAATGTTGTGATATGGTCCACATAATACTTTTATTGTGTTTCTATGCTTGATTGTAGTAAATAGATTATTGAGAATTTTTCTTTTAGCATACTATTTCTCTGTTTGAACCCATCAATGTAACATCTCCTCCAATAATTTGTCATAAATTATCTCTAAATAAAAATGACCCCAGCTAGGCGTAAGACATAGGAGACAAAACAAATATTTAATTATTATAGAGATTGAATCGCTATTTCTCTTAAACTTCTTATGCTAGACTGGTAGACATATTCTCAGCTAAAAATAGTCTGCCTCAATTAGCGGCTTTATTTTTTTGGGAGAAAAAACACTAACACCCCCAAGGTTTTGACTAAGGAATAGATTCATCCCTGTTGTTTGGGAGGAGACGTTTAGCCCCCACTTTGATGGAAACATTAACGTTGTTAACAAAAAAGAAGGGTGTTAGAGACTTTTCATATGAAAAAGAATAAAATAATATAAATTTTCTGCTTTGGTATGATTGCATTGTAGGATCACATGTGACATAAACAGTAATATGTAAATAAAGTCAAAGTCAGAAGGTATGAGATTCATTTTCTTATTTGCTTTAGTTTTGGGAAAATTGAAAAAATAGATAGATTTAAGGGACTTAAATGAAATTTGGACACATCCTAAAAAAATTTTATGCTATAGACACTTTCTTAATAAAAAGACTAAAATACCCTTATGTATTCAATTTATCCCTAAAACCTTCTTTCCCTCTTCAGGCGTATATTTCTGAAACCCCTCGATATCGCTTGAAACGCAAACCGACACGAGCATCCTCTGAGGATAGAAGCAAGACGACGTAGAGAAAAGTAAGAATCGACACTGTGGTAAGTTTATTCGTCGGTTTTTTTGTAGTTTTAGTGATTTATTTGGTTGTTTTCTGTTTCGTTAGATTTGGGTTATTTTTAGAGAATTTGAATCAGGGATTTGAGTTTCCGTCAGATTTTTGAACTTATTCTATGTTTCTCGGGATAAATCTAGTGTTATTAGGTGATTTTTGTGGTTTGATATGTATGAAAACTGTAGAAACCGACGGGTTTTGTTGTGAGGTAGACGATGGCGAGTGTCGATTTTAGCTCAACACATGTCGACGCTCGACACATGTCGACACTCGACACTGACATGTATGACGTGTTGAGTCGTGTTGGATGCACGAATCGACACTTAACATCAGTGTATTTTCGAAGACATCGAGTGTCGATTTCATGAAAACTGACATATCGATGTCTCGAGCCATGTATTCAACACTCGACATGTCAGATGAAAGTGAAAACAATTTTGCCAAGTGTCGGATACATCATCCGTAGAGTTTATAGCGTCAGATTTTGCATCCGACACTTGAATAATCTGACATCTGACATGGTGATATTGTTGGCTGGAGGTATCCGACAGGAGTTTCGTTGGTTTATCTTGTTGAGCTCTATCGAGCGCATCGTTTTTCGTCGAGTTTTGTTGAGTGTGTCGAGCGTTTTGACAGTTTGCTTGTTTTCGCCTTGTTTTTTTTTGCCTTTTTGCATCATATTTAACTATAACGGACTTGTTTTTACAGGTCGAAGCAAATGGCAAATGAATTTGGACTGTTCTTCACCCTGAAGACATTGTATGATGAGCACTACAAACTTGGCAGGTTTGGACTGTATAGAATGGATTCGAGCGAATTTGAGTGCGAGGCAAAAAGACATGTTTCGAAATACATGTTTTGGGTTTCTTCTAGACATTCAGGAGTTGTCCTTTCCATCTTAGTGGGTGCACAATATGCTTCTGTGGGAGTTTAACATAGTGGAGTACGATGAAGAGATCTGGTTCCTTATTAAAGGTAAAATATGGTTTTCAACTACAATGTAGTTAACAAAATTTTTTTTAGCATATGGTATTAATAGTTAATTTTTTGTTACTATTATTGGAATCTTATTTTATTTTCCTTCTTTGTAGGAAGACTGATTCGTTTTTCTGCCCACGAGTTTGGTTTGGTTACCGGATTAAGATTTGCTTCCACCGTGCCACCAATACCGATTGTCTTGAATCCGTGCCCTTTGTTGGATACGTACTTCGAGGGCAATGATGTGGAGCTCAAGGAATTCTATTAGAGACTTAGCAAATTGAATGTCTCAGCTATGCCAGACGAGGATGTTGTGAAGCTGGCCTTGTACTACGTGTTGGAGCATTTTTTTCATGGCTCGGGATCGACACCGACTTGTCTCCCATGTGTGCTTAAAGTTTGTCAATACATTTGAGAATTTTAACAATTATCCATAGGGATCGGTGTCTTTTGATAAGAGACTTAAAAGATGAAAAACACTTTGGACAGGAGGTTAGAAAAGCATAAGAAGCGAGCCCAAGCCAAGAGTAAGCAGGTAGAGAGATATAACTTAGAAGGGTGCCCCTGCGCTATTCAAGTACATAATGCAAAACAAGTGTATTGACGTGTTTATTATTTTCTTTGGCATACAAATTTAAATACATAGTGTCATTAAATAACCCTTATGTTATTAAAGTTTGCTTCTACAAGGTCGTGTCGAACATTGGCATGACATATGGGCAAGTGGGCAAGGACTTAGAGGAGAGGATACCGCACTTATTAAAGTAGGAGACAAAGAAGACCCCGTCGGAAAACATCGTCAAACATGATGTCTTATTGGTTAGGAGGCAGGTATGTAAGGTTCCCCTGTCTTATGAACTTTTCCTATTTTTGGTCACAACGAATCACTATTTAATTTGATAGATTATTTGTTGTTGCAGGCTCGTCCACTCGTCGTTTTGGAGCCATCTGAGGTGGAGCAGAGGACACATTAGTATATAAGGCTCGCTCAAGTAGTTAGCATCTGGAGAGGTGCACATTAGCTTTGGCGACATCTATGGATGCTTATTTAATGCCCGATGAGAGGATTAAGCCACTTCCGATAGAGGATCCATCAGCTCTACCTCTTACTGGTCAAAGTTCCCTATTAGACCTGATGTGGGGCCAGTCAAAGACACATCCAGTCCTACAGGTGATGTTTGTATGGGTCTCCGTCAACTTCTTCCTTTGTTTGTCTTACATGTCCAGCGTACGAGAGTCACAGTCATGAGGATCCATCCAAAACTCATCCTACTGGAGATAGTCCTGTCGATAAACCTGATGTGAGGGTAGACATGGACATAGTCAGTACCCCTATCAGTCCTGCATCAGAGACGCTCGACAGCTATGGTCTTGCAAGTGATTTGATTCCTCCGTCGGGTCGTGCGACCACCTACCATGACATTTCCCCTCCTATACACGATGCCCCTCCAAGCTCGAAGGTATGTAATGAGAATTTACATTTGTATACTTATCCGTTTACATTTGCTGCTCGGTTGGTTTATGAAGGTGATCATTGATAATGATATACAGGCGTAGCCATGATGAGATCAAGAGCATAGTTCTGCGTGAGCTTGCATTATTACGGGTGGAGAACAAGGAAATGCGGGAGGAGATAGTTCTTCTGCATAAGGCTGTTGTTCTACTGGGTGGCCATTTCGGATATGCTGACACAGTACATTTCACAAGTAAAAAAACAGATTTTGTGATTTCCACGATGTCACACCGCTTAACCTGACGTTAAGGCTTGCTTTAATATAGGATTCGGATGGAGGTTCAGGCGATGATGGTGAAGGTCAGCAACCAACTGAACCTGAACCCGTGGACATAAGTGTTTGTGCCGTCGATGCTCCTCCCATGGTCTTCGTTTCGTGTTGAGGTCATCGTCTATTTCCAGGAAAGCATAAACGGAGCCCTTTTGTCAGTCCACCGGGTAGGAAAAGGGCGAGGGTTGAGCCACAGGAGAAAGCCCCAAACAATCAGCATTATAGCCAAAGGCCCCGGTTGTTCAGCCTACAAAGAGACCATATCAGCAGGCCCCCGAGGATACAGAAAACCGTCTCGTCATGTAAACTCAGGTTCCACTATTTGATCCACATGCCCCCATACCAACTGTTGATGTCGGGGCCTTCGATGCATGGTTGGAGGACGTGGAGGGTGATATTGATCTGGGCGTCTGCATCGCTGATTGTAAGTTCTTTAAGACGTTGTTAAGGCCGTCAGAGTGGCTTGCATCTAAGGTTGTTTAAGTCCTTCTCGTCTCCTCCAATATTGCATTATACATTTCAAATTTTTATTGATAACTATTACTATGTTCAGCACATGGATAGCTACTTGTGGATGTTATGCTGTAGAGCTCGCGATATGGGCGTAGCTGGTGTCCAGAGGTCTGTTTTCCTGGACAACATTTTTTGGGTACATATTTGATAAACATCTGAATTTATAGTTAATTTCTGATTCCTTCAATGCGCTAACCATACTCATGAAATTACAGTTAAAAATGAAGTCGTCGTGGGAAGTATATTCGGACAGACTGGATGACATTAATTGGATGAACGAGGCCGATATGATTTAGTTTATCCTCGGGGAGATGCCCCTCGTTGGAAGACCATGGCTCGATATGGCCAGGGTGAGTACATTGATATTCAAAAAGTTAGTATGTGCCCTTTTATTTGAAATGTTGTCATTGATTTCCATGTTCTCAATTTCTTTTACAACTCTATGTCCTTATTAACATCGAAGGCGATCATTGGGTGACAGCCGAGGTGGATTTGAATCACCGTGACATAGTCATATATGACTCATGTCTTGGGCACAGTTTCACAGACACAGTCAAAAAGACAGTCTGGTGCCTGGCTGAGTTGATACCCCGTATAGTGTCAATGGATGTTTACGGTATTGCTGACTATCCCCCAACCCCATACGACACTATACGCATCAAGGATGAGATTGAGGTGCCACAGCAGGAGGCTGTGGGAGAAGCATGTAGCGTGTACTATTTGAAGTACATCGAGTTCTTAGCGGTGGACGTTCCACTGACAGCCGTTAAGGCATTCATGAACGAATGCCTGTAGGAGAGAAGGCTGCCTCGACCGTCACAGGGCCTGCTGATATTATGCCTGTAGATGTTGCGGCCACCACAGGGACTACTGATGTTGTGTCAACGGATGTTCGGACCACCATTGAGCATGTCGATGTTGATTCAGCGGAGGTTGACTAGCAGCCCAACACGACTGTACCATGATTTCGTGTCATTTATATATTTTGTATAGTAACATATTTTTTTGGGTAGATAGTTTGTGGATATCTACACATTATTATATTGTGGCATAGTTTGTATAGTCGCACATGTTTTCTATGTATAGTGGTATGAAAACTTGTAAATACATATTTTTTCGGATGTATTAGTACATATGTGGACCTCGTCCCATTGCACTCATACATGAATGGTTTAGGCACAACACACATGTTTTATACATTGATGAAGCACATAAATTCGGGTTTCATACATTGCTGTAAAGAGAGTCTAACACCCATCATACGCAAGAATTCCTTACCGCCCATCATATGCAAGAATTCTTTCACCTAAGTATTTCTCCTTGTAAAGACGAGTGCGCTCCGTGATCACATCTCTGTTGATCTTCTTTGATGTTACTTCTAGAGTTATAGTCACCTAAACAATTAATAAAAACTTTTCAACTAAGCATTATGAGGCTATGACATTAAATTTGAGTTGTTGCATCAATGTTTTATACGTATTTTTTGTAAAGCGTAGTACAACTAATATGCATTTGAACGGTGACTGTTTAGTTTCTTGTTTGAGTTTGCTTAGCTATAAAGTAACTCTGACTGTTTACTTTTTGTCTACCAAATGAAGGCTTTATACTCATACATGAATGTTTTATACCTTGACAAAGCATATAAAGGAGAATCCCATACACGAATATTTAGTTCAATGACAAAGCACATAAATTCGTGTTTAATACATGAATGTTACATACATCGACGAAGCACATAAATAAATGTTTCATACATGAATGTTTTTTACATTAACAAAATCACATAAATGAAAGTTATTCATTGAACTAGCCACAAATTAGAATAAAATAAATAGACTACATCGCTTACAGCACACAAATAATATTACATAGACAAAAAAACTCCTTGCCTACATTTGGTAGACATCATCCCTTGTCATGAAGTGGAACTGGGTTTCAGCAAGTTTGACGATTGTGCCTTGAACTTCCATACTGCCTGCAAGTTCGAGACGAGCTAGACTCATCGATGGAAGGGACACGATTCCTCCGAGGATGATTGGCTGGTCTTCTCATGACTGACTGTAGAACCACTCTGCTGCGTACCTCTTTAGGAACCAACCAATCCTCACTAATTCCAACAGGAACAACTGGTAGAGCATATGCATGTAGTAATGTTTCAATCGTATACCAATGGGCACAATAATCATGGCACGTCAGTAGATTCATACATTTGCAAACAACTAAAACATGTGCACATGGAAGCTGGTCAAGATCAAACACCCGGCACGTGCATGTACGAGCGTGCATGTCAACGATGCTAATACGGTCGTTGCCTCTAACCTCATACATAGCAAGAGAGATACCACTAACCCTCATACGTTCTCCCTCCTTTAAGTGCTCTTCCATCAACTTGTTAGCCCGCGGCGAGAGATGTAATTCTGAGTTAGCAAATAACTGTCGACACTCATGGAATCATTACTGCAAGTTAGCCCGGTAATAATCTACTAACAATGTAACTGGGAGGAATCGCATATCTCGCAAGTAGTTGTTCATCGACTCAGCTATATTTGTTGTCATGATATTATACCATCGACCATGAAACTATGAACGTGCCCATTTCTCGACTCCAATTTCTCGAAGATAAGTTGCTGTTGCTGGCATATACGATTCAATTTGTCGCATATGATAGTTGAAATCAACACAGTGATATGTCCTCGTAGTTCATTAGCATATATCCAACAAAGTCTTATCCTTGAACGTTGCCTTCAAGTTACCCTTCAAATGATGAGTGAACAATCCATGCAATGCATGAGGAAAAACTTTTATAATAGCTCGTTCAATGCTACGATGATGGTCAGAAATGAAAACAAGATCTCGGACATTTCATGCAACTATCTCATGAACTAGTTCCACGAGTTATCATTTCAGAATGCCCAATTCCAAATGCCAAGGGTTATATTTGTTTATTTCCATCCATACAAGAAGCCAAAAACATTGTACCTCTATATTTCCTTTTCAAAAAAGAACCATCAACTGTGATAACTGGCCTAATTGATAATGCAAATCCAATAATAGAGACCCCCATACTCATGAAAAAGTATCTAAAATGGTTATTGTCATCAGTTTCTAAAGAAGTTTTGGTCCCCGAGTTTGCTTTCTCAATCATGTACATGTACTGGGGGAGTAGTGTGAATGATTCCTCATGAGATCCAGAAGTTCTTGCAGAGTTGCCTCCTTTGCCCTCCATGCCTTGTTGTATGTGATATTAACACCCAATGACTCCTGAACATCAGATATAATATCCTTCGAACGATATATTCTTGATGCCTCAACGAATTTGCTTTTAATATGTTTGCCAATGACATGTGCAGTTGCCTGTTTGTGATTTGGGTGAAGTCCAGCTCCGGAGCATGTGTGATGCTTCTTATACTTTTTCACTTGGAAGAAATGTGAATCGGCTACCTTTGTGGCATGTAAACGCCATCTACAAGATTCAGCACGGTAGACAACCTTAAACCTTGTTGCATTGGAGTTCCTCACCTTGAATTGAAAGTTCCGTCTTAATGCCAAATTCGATAACTTCTCACGAAGCTCTATTTTGCTGTTTAACATCTGCCCAACCTCAACCTCAATCCCGTCAACTACAAATGATGAAGCATCATTGTCATCTACGGATAATAAATGCACAATAGGCGGCATCCACCTGAATATGTTAGCCCGACGACTATCATTCTCAGAGTCTAAATTAGCTTCTTCATGTCTATGATTTGTATACATTCTCAGCTCATTATTCGACACCAGATCTTGCTGATGTCCGTATAGTAGAGGAGTAGGTGCGGAGTGAATTGAACGATAAACGACACATCCTGGTTCACATCATTCAAGATCTCCGTCTGTTCATCATTATCAAAATATGAACCGTCTATATCCTGGCCATCAACAATAAAATCATCTAAACCCTCAACATCATTCTCAATAAGAAGAGTACAATCATCATTGTCATCATCAACATGCTCACTAACATCATCACTACTGCCATCATTATTTTTGTAATCTTCATCACCACCATCGTCATCATTAACATCATCACTAACATTATTAACATCAATATTACCTAAACTCTCAAACTCTCTAATGCTATCAAGATGACGTACTAATCTCGATGGCATCGACGGGGGCACCCCTTCTTCGTTTTCAACTAACATCCCAATTGACACATGCCTTGAATACTGCTCAAACTCAATGCCAACATCATCATTCAATTGTGATTGTGCACAAACAGGAGTGGACTCACTTAATTGGTTGCTTCTACTTGCTGAGCGAAACAAATAGGGATGAGAAGATATTTGTAGCTTACGTACTGCATCGGATCCTGTCCTCTGTCTTTGCTTCTCCCTATCTTCAACTTTAACAATTAATGGTGTATATGACTATTAGTCCTCCAAATAATATTGTATAAAGAAACAAACATCGTTGTCAGTCTCAATAGGAGTCAGCATTGGCGGAACACCTTTAATAGCACATTAAACCTCTAAACTTATGTTATGCTTACGAAGATTCCAACCCATTTCAGTACTAATAAAGTCAACCAACTTATTACAGGTAGTAGACCTACGAATTATCAATGGCTCACCCTCCCATCGATGTATAAATAACTAACATTCTCTTACATAGTCCAAAAACTACTGTATAGAATAAGTATGAGTAAAGTTTCCATTTCCTGCATGATAGAGAAATATCATATAAGTCTGTGGACAAAAAATCATTATGAAATTGCTTACAAAAGCCACAAAAACGACATTTCAACCTAAACACTCAACGAAACTTAACGCTAAATGCTCGACACTCAACACGAAAACCAACTCGACACGCGACGCACGACGACTAACGCTCGACCAATGCGACACATATATGCGACACACAAACTCGACAAAATTTACATCCGACACTCGTCACGTTCGTCACACCACTTGACGCACTAACACGACACTCAATCCTAGACTCGACACAACCGTTAGACACTCGACATGACCATCCGACATGTTTAGAATCGATCCGACACAACCCCTCGACACTCGATGATGCTCGACAAATCTCATCTTCTTCGCTGTCAACTGCGATACCAGATTTTCTCACAATGATTGCCAATTTTTAGCAAATTTTGACAAAAATCGCACTATCTCTAACCCTATTTCATGTACATATCCCTATTTTAAGCTACATAATGCGGTTGACAGTTACCAAAACAATAAATAATGAAAACATTACAACCTACTAAAATTTTCATGCCATTTAGAGAGATATTAAGGATAGTTTGTCTTACTTTGTTGCTCAGCTTCAACTGTTGAAGATTATTTCATACAGTCATGTGTATGAAGGAGTGACTGGTTTCTTTGTTTCGTTTACTTATTTTTTCTAAATTCAATTACATAAGGATAAGGGTATTTTAGTCATTTTCTTAACAATATGTCTATGACATGAAAATTTTTCAGGATGTGTCCAAACCCCTAATTTTGTCCATTTTTTCAATTTTCCCTTTAGTTTGGCGCATGAACAAACTTGTCTAAGCAACATAAATAAAAAATTCTCCATTTCTAGAAATCTATCATATCTTTCACGCTCTCTCTTTCTCTCTCTTCGTCATCATCTTCCAAGCTATCAGCTTCCCCACCCCTTAGCCCATACTAACATTCAATTAATCATAACACTGAATAAAGATCTCGTTTATTTTAGGACCCAAACCCAAATAAATCAAATAGAGCTCCAAGTCAACAAATCAAATCTAAAAACAAAGAAAGAAACCAAGAGGTAGAAGGCTTAATAGAGTAGAATAAATACCCATGATTGTTGATGGCTTTGGCAATGTATTTTTTGGCAAAGGCTAAGGCAGTGGAGGTAAAGGAAAGAGGGGGCAGTGAAAGCCGTGAAGTGGAAACAGTAGGGGTGGCGACTGGGCGGTAGAGGGAGAAGAGAGGAAATAGTGGGGGTGATGAGGTCCAGGGAGAACAGAAGGGATTGCGACGTTTTGGGTTGTTGGATGGGTTATTTTGGTTGATTTTGGTTTTGGGTTGCTCACCGCGTACTGGTGGCTATTTGTGACCGATGACTGATGGCGTGTTGTGAAATGGTTGGATTTGTGGTTTTTAGTTGGGGTTGTGCATTGTGATGGTAGTGTGCTGTGGGGACTTGCTTGGTGATGCTGGTGCAGATGAACATGACCAAGTCTTGTAACATTTTAATTCTTAATTTTGTAAAATTAATTTTAAAATGTTGAAAAATAAAAGCCGTTGCTTTGATTTGAATTCAAGGGTGTAAATTAATCATCTACTGAAGAAATGAATATATAAAATTAAGAATTAAAATGTTGAAAAATAAAAGCCGTTGCTTTGATTTGAATTCAAGGGTGTAAATTAATCATCTACTGAAGAAATGAATATATTATATTTTGCAAATGTATTGATGATAATATTGCTTTTTCAATTGATTTTGTTGGCAAATATAATATTCAAAAAGTGTCCATATCATCCAAATGAATTATTTTAGTATATCTCTATAAGGCCAGCAAGGATGAAAATGTCATTGCATAGAGTATTTAAAATCTGTTAAAAGGATAGTGTGAAGGCAGTGTCAGAGTGGGGCTTAAACTTCACTTTCCAAACAACAGGTTGACGTTTCCCTTTATTTTTTTTGTGAGATATTTCTACTTTTGAAAATTGATTTTCTTCCTTGGTATTTATTCATTCTTTTATTTAATTTTCATAATTTTATATTTTAGATGTTTTTTCATTGCCTAAAGGTGTCTACTCAACTAGGTATATCCTTAATTTCTTGTTGGTAGAAAACATGCATTCATATCATTCTTCCTTAGCTACTAAAGAACAATGCTATGGGAAATGCTATGTCACTGAGATTTCTCCCTGCATTCCTCACTACAGGTAAGCTTCTCTCTCTAAAACCTCAAAACAAAAACTCCTTTTCATCAAAGTGCTCGTCATTTTGCTTAATCTCCATAATATTAACCATGGAAAATTTTTCTCCTACTTAAAAAAAGTCAACCAGTGCCATCCATGTCTCTTTTCTCATAAAAATGTATAGGACAATTGAAGCTTTGCCATAAATAAGTGCCATCCATCTTGTTCATCTATCAAGACAAGATTTCCTGAATCTAGGAGCTGGGAATTATCCACTGGACTTCGGACTTCTGTCTTCAAATTTGTTGAGCAAAAACTATACTTTTATTCTGGCTCATTAAAGCAAGATTGCCTGAGCTGTTTATCATTAACAAGCCATATGAGTCATTGATGTTTGACTCAGTTTGCAACCCAAACAATTGTTTTAACTGGAATATTCTTGTACTAAATTCCAAAGTAACGACTAGTGTTACTACCAGGACTAAAGAAACCTAGTTCAAAGGTCCCATCTTTTGAAACTATGATCCTGCCATCACTCAAAGATTGAGGTGAAGTAATGGTACCCGATGCATAACAAAATTTAGAAAAAAAATGGTAAATTACAACGGATGATCAACAAGGAAAGGATATCCATTAATGTTGGCTAGACTTAGAGCTATCTTCAACAAGTTACAGAAGAGTAACATGAATAATAAGTTATCTCAAAATATCATTGACTTAAACATTCAGTCAATATATATTCCTTTCAAAGATAGGGACTTTAAATTGCGACAACTAATGGATAAAAATTCGAATGTCAAATCGCATGGGAAGAACTTGGAATGTTAATCTAACTTGGTATTAATAGACTAATCCAACGCTATAAAAATCAATCAAATTAGTCAAAAATTTCTGCACAGTAGTAGGTATAACAATCAATATGTATTGGCTGACTTTGACTGATAAAATATCGATGTTGCCTTTATCATTTCATTAAAAAATTATGATTAAACTCTTATCCACCTCTTTCTCACTTCCCAAACACTAAATCATGAATGAATGATATTTCTTTGAAAAGAAAGATGAGCCTAGCTTATTGCTCTTTCATCCTTGGTCAAGTCAGAATCTGTAATATTGATTCACCATTAAGCTTCTCCCTAAAACTCCCTGGTTGGAATAAGAGTCACCGGTTCTTAAACCTGTGGGTTCTGGACTCCAGCTGGGGCACTCTATGGGGAAAAAGCTTTGATTTTAATAGAGAAAGGGAGGGAGTTTTTGAGAAGGAGATCATGGGTTGGTTAAGAATAGGGGTGATGATGTGCGATGGCAACTAGGTTAGAAGATAGTCATGCCCTCTGTCCGTTAAATTTAAAAGTAGGCTATTAAAATTTTAGGGGTTCAATGTTAAATTTGATTAAGATAGGGGTCAAATAGTAGAATCAGTTTTATTTATAGTTGGTGCCTAGAGACAAATTCTCTATAAAACAAGCTATCTATATTGCAGTAGAGATAATCCAGTAAATAGATTACTAATTTAAAATTCAACAATCTGTTCCTGGCGTTCATATGTATTAGGATTTAATAGATTGGTCCACATGCATTAACCTGGTTATTCTGTCTGGGGCAACACATTCTCACTACCCAGCATCAAAACCATAGATGACATGATTGGCCTATCCTCAGGATGCTGTTGCACACATAAGAGACTGATATGTATGCAACTTACCACTTCTGATACATTGAATGGCTCTTCTATGCATGAATCAAGTAGTTCTAAAGGCTTGCCTTCTTTCAACAATTTCCATGCCTAAACACAACAAACTCCTTATGTTATTTTCTATTTATCAGTTTGAATAAACCTTTTCGAAAAGTAATTAAGTATTTCTTACTTAATGTCCTACAAATGTTAAGGCTCTTTATCTCTCCCTCGATTCTCTCTCTGTTCCTCCTTTCTCTCCACTCTTTGATTTATTTTTCAGATCACTAATATGAGAATTGGTGATGGTGGTTACCAGTTTGGTGTTATGGCAGATAGGTGTTTGATGCTATAATGGTGGCAGATGAAGTTTCTAGGTAGTGAGGGGTGAAGGTCCTTGATTAGGTGGTGATGGGTTGGATTCTTTTTAATGCTTCTATTTTTTGCATGATGTGATTAGTTTGTGTTACTAGTGTATGAAATCATTAGGTTGTGATGAACACTTAAATACGTATGCTTAATAAGAGCTTAATTCATCATATTGCATTAATAGTATCATTAAATTCCTCAACTTAAGCATATTTATAGTTTTTGTATCTTTTGAATTAGCTTTATCTTAATTTCAGTTTTTATTGTAGGTTTGGTAAAATGGGCAGAACTTTCTATTTAAAGATCAGAATGGTGCAAATCTTAATTTGTTAAAAAGCTGATTAAATTATCTACAAGATTGTGTTCTACAAGTATCATCAAATTTGGGCTCTTAGTGGACCAAAAATGGGCTTGAAGTGAACCCATTTGCAATTTCAGTCTAGCCTGACCATGCCTCCGTATTTTGACCATATCTCTTGATATACGTATCCAAATCATATGAATCAAGATGTTCTAGAAAGCTGAGAGAAATATCTACAACTTTTATGAAGTGATCAAAATTCTAAATAATTCGGTGCCGAAATCGGTGGTTAAAGTTGGTGCACATGATGATCCAAATTGTTAATAAGATATTTTACAATTATCCTTTTATGATTTGGTAAGTTTGCCTCTGAATATACCTATAAATAGAGATGCTTTGAGACCCATTAGGGCATCTTGGCTTTGGCTAGGATCTCTTATTATTATATTTTTCTCTCTTGTGTTTTGTTCTTTTAATGTTATTAATAAATTTTCTTTTTGCAATTTATTTTCTTTCTTGCTTAATGTTTCACTAAATTCTCTTTTACTAAGGTGAAAGGGTGAAACCCTTTATATGAGAATAAGGATTTTCTAAGCCTTGACATGTGTTTAATAATCATAATCTTATGTTGTTTATTTTATATGTTTTATATTTATTTTCTTAATCAATCTTGACACCACTTGTAAAGTGGAAGTCTTGATCCATTCGGTGCTCATGTGACTTGATTTTTCTTCCATGTATCAGTCCACCGACTTGCATGTGTATTATGTCAGCCTTGCATTTGAAATTTGAATTTCTTCAAAGAATATGAAATTTTCTACATTGAATTATCTTTCCAATTCCACAAGAATCAAGTCAGTTGGATATCTCTAGCTCAAGATATAGACAAAACATCATTCGGTGCTCATATGAGTTGATTTTTCTTCTCTATGTCAGCCCACCGAATTTCATGTCAATTATGTTGGCCTTCCATTTGAAATTTAAATTTATTCAAAACATATGAAATGTGCCTCATTAAGTCCTCTTTCCAATGCCATAAGAATCAAGTCATTTTGATATTTCTAGCTCAAGATATGTCCAAAAGAGTATTCAGTGCTCATGTCAGCTGCTTCCATTTATCTTTCAACTAGCATGATGATTTGGACAACCTTGCACTTGAAATTTGAATTTATTTAAAACATATGAAATGTTACAAATTGAGTAAGCTTTTCAAAGGCTCAAGAATCACATCATTTGGACATCTATAGAGATATATATGACCAATTGATTGAACATTGCTCATATGTCACATTCCTTGAGTCAATCCTTGTTCTTAAACTTTTTGTGCCTTTAACATGTAGTCTTCTCCTTAGCTTCAATGCTTCATTTTAATAAGCCTCTTCTTGATTTTACAATTATTTCAATGATCTTACTCTTTGATGCGTTCGAAACTAGCAAGTATACTAGTCGCACAAGTAATAAAGTGATGAGTAAGATATCGTTCCCACGAGGATTGATTCTAATTGAATTTGTTATTCGAAAGCAACAATAAACTAAATGAGGGGGGTTTTGTTGATTGATTAACTAGATGAAATATTAATGCAAGTAAAGAATAACAAAACAGAAAGTTAATTGGAGTGAAAACTCAATGAGAGAAACCTGGTTAAGGGATCATTCTCTACCACAAGATATGGATTTGCGAATTAATTGTAGAATTGTCATCCAATTACACCATTGAAATTATCAACCGTAGATAACAACAAGCTCTGTTATCCCCATCTTTCCTTACTTTGTTGTTAAATAAAACAGGCTCTTTATTTAATCTCTATCCATTAAACAACCTAGAACAAGCTCTCTAAATTTAATTCAATGGATGCATTACGATAAGAAAGATAGGTTGATCTAAGCAATAAACACACAAGCTCGGATTATTTAACTAGGTTGTATTCTCCAATTGCAATCTCTGATCACAATTTTGCTACTAAGGATTAGAAATTCAAGACAATTACGGATCAAGATTTCTAGTCTAGCAATAGACAACAACCAGATTATATTCAGTTGGCCATTCCAAATACAATCAGCAAGCAATCATAAGCATTAGATATGGGAAAATACAAGCAACTTCAATTAGAGAATTGGATAACAACTTCTTGCACAATCAACTTACAAAAACCATATCAGGGGCTTTGAAATCACCCTCAACCAATTCAGATTCAGTTACACATGTTTAAGAACGTGGTAAATACAATACAACATGGAGACATTCCAGAAAATGAAAGGGAAGGGAAAAACTTAGCAAATTTGATGTAATTCTCTTTGGATTGTAGTTCTTCCTCTTTCCAAGCTTCCTTTCTCCTTCAAGAACTCCAAGAGATGAAAGAATTCCAGAGCTGCAGCCTCCACCACGTTCTCCCCTCTTCAAGTTATGAAAATAAAACCCTAAAATGTGTTTAAATACTCTGCTACAGTGACTTGCTACAGTGCCCCGTATTATACATGCTACAGTGATTTGTGGAATTATATTTCTATACATCTCACACTGTTTTGATTACAACTTTTGGTACACTGAATGGATTTATAAACCGTAAATTTTCCAGAAAATAGACTTCGAGAGCTTTCCAACGGTATATAACATGTCGTCGGGTTCATTGTATATCAATACAATTAATCCGAGAAGATCACTGACTAGCAGAGGTGAAAATGAAGGGTTTTACTCCATTTTTGTGCAAGTTGCTCCAAAACTCCTACAAACATCAAAACCACACAAAACATAAAAATACCAAGGAATATAGCAAAGAAACATGGACGAATTGATATAAAAGTAATACATAAATAGACACCTATCAAATTCCCCCACACTTATACTTTGCTAGTCCTCGAGCAACTAAAATGATACGAAACAAAACTAAACCGAAACAGAATCAGAGAAAAATTAAAACACACCAATGCTTCAACTTGCAAATAGGCCTCAAAGATTGTACTTAATTATAACCCAAGGAAAACTTCAAAATAATGCACTTGATCAAGAATTTTATCTCAAAATTAGTTTCGCTTCACTTCAATTCCTCAAGTGTGTGTGTGTAGAGCCATTCTCACCTAATCACTTGTAACCCGGATGAGTTTATGCTAAAAATGAATCATATGTAATATTGAAGATGTGTGTATAAATGAACTCCATAGGCCTGCTTTTCAAGTCACTCTCCACTAATGTAGACATGCACAACACCAAGGATCAAGTAGGACTTTATTAAGCTTGTAACGTTTGGCTTGGGTGAAGGTATGATAAAGGATAATAATTAGGCTCAAATCACCCACAAACACATAAAATCATTCAATATTATGTGGAGTCAAGCCCATGACATAAAAAATTCATTCTTATTCATCAAATGACTCTCCCAAACTTATTCAGAACACTCGAACTCTCCTTTTTTTTTCTTTTTTTCTTTTTTTTCTTTTTTTTTTTAGAAAGCAAAAGAAACTACACCCCCACACTTTGTTGTTTCATTCTTTTTAAGAACGCCCAAGGGTATAGAACTCTTTTTTTCTTTTTTTTTTTTTAACTGCAATTCTACTCCCCCACACTTAAATAATACATTGTCCTCAATGTTTAAGTACGTGGAAAATAAGTACAGATTTTTTTTCTCTTTTTTTTTTTTACAAATATAATAAAACTCACTTGCATTGCTCATGGCATAATCCAACCTCCTCTAACTTCCCAAAACCAGAACATAGCTCAAAATGTAATTGCGAATGATTTACATGCTCATAGGTAAGGGATAAACTGTTTGGAACAAATTCAATTAAGTTAGGAAATCTTTTAGTGAGTTAACAAAGAAAAAGGTTTACAGAGGCTCAAAGGGGTAACTAGGGATCAATTTCAGTCAAGGTTGGCTATTAAGGCTCAAACGGTCCAAAGATGGCCTAAATCATTTCCTCAATATTGCACAGTCTAGATTTCGCCTCGAGTGACTATCAAACAAGTTCTAGAATTCATTGAAATCTGAAGAAACATTTAAATTACATAAACTTTCTCTAAGTGAACAAATAACTCAGTGAAAATAGCTCAGTGCTCAATGTTGCGCAAGGAATCAAAAGCAAAGCGAAAACCAATAAAACATTTCAAGCACACAGATCCATGCATCATTTATCATTTTCCAAGAGTTATTCTTAATTCACTCATGTAGCTTATCATCGAACCCACAAAATGGCAAGAAAAGAGTACGTGGCGTTGTTACCTGAGTCAGATTGTATATTTCAACATCCCTTAGGACCAGTACCTGGATCCCGCAGACTTAAGGTTTCCCAGCCTATATACCTTTATTATGAGAACAAAACAATCCACGACAACTTCGAACAACAGGAAATAACCAACTATACATATTTTATTTCGAGAGAATGCGTTTCAAGGGTAAAGAAACCCCATATTCTGCCATTCTCAGGTTTTTCCACCATTGTTTTTTTTTTAAATCAAAACTGATAAAGATAAGAACACATAACAACTCTAAATTATGCAAAACTAACTCACTCATAAAATAACAAAGTTCAACAAGTCAGCAAACAAAAACAAGTTAGTTAGAATGGGTCTACAAAGTTTAGAAGTTAGCCTCCTTATTCAGCCATTATGGATTGAAGATATCCAGAATGCGTTTCAAGAGAACTTGAACTTTTTAAGCCACCACTCTAAAAACCGAGATTAGAAAATATTACCTGGGACGAAAGAAATAACCTGAAAAAGCTCAAAAGAAACGACATAAAAATCTCAAATAAACACACTAAAAAGAAAGCAAACAAAAACGAAGCAAACCAGCAAATAGAGATTACATGATGGGAGTGTTAATCCATGTTAATACGCCTCTTTATTGCCTTCTAGCAATCCAATCATATCCGAGGCTTTTTGTTGGCATCAGGCGAATAGAACGACTTCTTAATTCTTTGTAGTTTGTCATTACTCCCTGCCCGTTGAAGCTGTAACAAGGATTTGCCTTGCTGATGGTGAGATAAAATTTTTTTCTACAGCTTGATCAAGAAAAGACAACAAACCATCAAAAAAGTTATTGACATTTAACAAACAATGGGTTTTTTATGGATGTTTAGCTGTGCCCAAGAGGTGATTTGAAATATCTCCTCTAATGTGCCATAACTACCGGGTAAAGCTATAAATGCATCAGACTTGACAACCATATGTGCAATACGCTAATGCATGCTAGAGACTTGTAACTCTTTCCCGATTGTGTTGCCTACGATATCTCGCACAGCTAATGGTTTAGGGATAATGCCGAGAACTTTGCTCCCTCCTAGTGATGCAGCTGTTGACACACACCCCATTAACCCAAGACTACCCCCTCCATAAATCAAATTAATACCCCTCGCAGCTAATGTCCTACCAAGATCAAGAGCTGCTGTGGTTAACTCTCCATCTTTACCAAATTGCGATCCGCAAAATACGCATATATTGCGGAATCGCCGAATTGGTGTTTTCTCCATTTCTACAAGTGCTCTAATCTTGTGTAAGACACGTTAGATATTATGCTTTTCAATTGCAAGATAGGTTATGGTATGACATATGAAAATATGCAGAATGTATATATACACCCATAAAACTCTCAAATTTTGACACATGGGGACATACTTTCGGTGGTGGTTGCTCGATGCAGATTTATCGCCCCAAGATTTGAAAAAATGAGATATGCTTTCGGGACGAGTGTTTTTCGGACAGAACACCGGGTGACACCTGAGTCTTGTGAGTCTTCCCTACGTTGAAGCATGTGTATAAGAGACAGCACTTTCGGCGGGGGTTGACAAAACCCCCACACTTGTCTCCCACGTGAAGCATAAAATATAGAGATACACTTTCGGTGGAGGTTGACAAAACCTCCACACTTGTCTCCCACGTGTACTTATGCCATAGGGTAGTCATATGGTTTGTCAAAAAGAAAACTTGAAATTAAAACAAACAAAATCAACAAACAACAACAACACAAAAACGACATTGATAATCAGATCAAACGAAACAAGAAAGAAATAAAATTCGACAACAACAACACACATTCAAATATACAAGTCGTTGTGAGTGTGGCTCACATCTTCCTCTGGTTTTACGTCCAGTAACGGCTGAAACGCCTTCTATGAGTCGGGGATTTGCTTTCCCTCCAGTTTTCTTATAAACTGGCAAACAGGGTCGTTTTTAGTCAGATTCCCTAGACTATAACACTGCAATTCATCACGAAATTGTGTCCATAGATTAAGCATTTCACGCTGAACAAGTCCACAAGAATGTGACTCGAGAGTTAACAAAACATTATCCAGCGACTAATAACTCAAACCATTCTTAATAAATGAAAGTTTATCTTCTCTATTCCTGGACGCAAACCCTAATGACCGACAAGTCTGGTTACAATTCCATCTAGCACATTTATAACATACTTGTAACCTTTTCGCTCTTCGCCTCTTGGCGTAGTAGCTCTTTCCTAGACCAGGCATGTATTTTGCGAGATTAATTTCCGGCTCACCGGACAATCTCACCTTGGCTTCGATAAGCCATCGGATATCAGCAGGCACATTTAGGAGCATCAATGCCCAAAGTCTAGTCATCCGTACTTTATAAATTTTAAACACAGCTTTTTGAGGAAGTGAAGGAAAATATTTTCGAAGGTTCGACAAAAATATTCCATTGACCCTAGTGCCATGAAGAGGGAAGAACAAGAAATAGAGATATTACGATCTAATTGCGATTGAGTTTGTTCTTCTTCCAGATATGCACGTTTCAAACCTTCGAACAATGGCTTCAACTCCCGTTTGAATGTTTCCACAAGCTGCTGCACAAATGAGCCAAAAGCACAGAGTAATCAAATTAAACAAAAGAAAGGAAAAGAAAAGAGCAGAAACGAAACTAAAGACACATAAAAGAGATAACGACACAATAGCAAACAAAAGTCAAAAACAAGTAAAAAATATAAAAACAAATGAGACAGATGGCAAAGAGAGATAAAACCTGATCAATTTGATGGCCTATGAAAGGAATCTCCTCGAGACACAAAAATCGATCATTATTACCTCATTTTATTTTTCTTTTCTTCTTTTTTTTATTTTTCAAAAACATTGGGTTGCCTCCCCATAAGCGCTTGGTTTAACGTCCTCAGCCCGACGTTGGGTCCATCATGGCAGGGTCCAATCTCCACTGTGCTTCTCTAGTGGGCTTGGATCCGTTTTCCAACAAGAATTGGTGCATGCATATGGCTGGGCCTTGGATGTTAGCAATCGTCCACCCAATAGCTGTTTTGTGGTTTGTAAGTATTCGGACGAGTTTCTCTTATTGTATTCGTGCAAGGCCCATTTCTATTATAATTGGCAAAGGATCATCCTCACTCAAGAATCCATGCCTCAAATGATCTGGAAGAAGCTTAAGCTCCAAGGCAGGGGCTGTCATCACAGAAGGAAGAATTTTCTCATTAGATAAAGGAAATTGAAAGTACGAAACATCATACCTATTTGTGGTTATGCCGATGGTGCGCATCTAGCTTGTCACAACTTCCTCCATTTTTTAGACACTTGTATAAAATTTCTGGACTCCTTAGAATTTTCTGTCCCCATATGTCGCTCATTAATAGCTATATCCAATCATCTTGCTGAGTTAAACTCAAAACATGTTGTTGCAGAGAATTAGTTAACGTCAACTACACAAAAATAGAAATAGTCACTAGGGTACCTCATTGCCTCAAAACTATTGAAATGGATAACCTTGCCATCAAACTCCATGGTAAGAGTGCCATCATGAACATCAATCTTGGTTCTAGCAGTTTTCGAGAATGGTCTCCCTAAAAGAATCGGAGTTGGATTAGGAGAGGTCTCATCCTCTATTTCAAGGACATAGAAGTTTGCTGGGAAAACCAATTGATTCACCTGCACAAGCACATCTTCCACAACTCTTTTGGGATATGCATTAAAATGATCAGCAAGTTGAATGGTAATACCAGTTTTCGCAAGAGGTCCAAGATTTAAAGAAGCATAAATAGAATATGCATGATATTAATAGATGCTCCTAAATTTAACATAGCTCTTTCAAACTTGGTTCTACCAATGGTGCATGGAATGGTGAACGTATCTGGATCTTTGCATTTCGGAGGAATTTTTCTTTGTAGTACAGCTGAAACATTTTCCCCCACGCTTACTTTCTCATTTCCTTCAACTTTCTCTTGTTGGTGCATAACTCCTTGAGAAATTTTGCATAACGAGGTACTTGCTTAATAGCATCCAGAAGTGGTATATTTACCTTGATCTTGCGAAAAGTTTCCAAGATTTCCTGTTCTTGTTCCTCCTTCTTTGACTTTGCAAATCTGCTAGGAAAAGGTGGAGGAGTAACATATGAAGGAATTTGAGTTTTGAGGTCTACCTTAGAAGATGATGTTTTGTTCATGGTGGAAGTGGTGTCATCCCCTTCATTAGTTTGTGACCTTTTTTTGTGGAACTTGTAATTGCTTTCCACTTCTCAAAGTGATTGCACTAGCATTCTCTCTTGGATTGATCACTGTCTGAGAAAGTAATTTTTCTAAGCTCTTGCTCTCGAATTTGCTCATGTTAGTAGCCAATTGTCCCATTTGATTTTCCAGGTTTTGGATACTTGCCCTAGTTTCCTGTTGAAATTGCATTGTGTTAGTAGCAAGTACTTTAATAATGTCCTGGAGATTCATACCTGAGTTTTGTGGAGCTAGTTGTGGTGCTGGTTGTGGTTCCATTTGAAATGATTGCTGCACTCTTGATTGATTGAAACCTGGTGGCTGATTTGGTATGGCATTTGGAGTGATTGGTTGATGATTACTGTAACTTTGGCTTGGTTGTCCTAGAAATCCACCCATGGCATTGGCTTGTTTCGTATCTCCTTCTTGCAAAGTTGGACACATGTCGGTTGGATGCTCCGTGGTAGAATATACTCCACATACATAAGATGTGTATGCATATGTCTTACAGCCATTTTTTTTACCACAGAGGTAAGCTAAGAAAGTTGTTGTTCAATGTTCGGAGTACTTACCTCATTTACTCTCCTTGGTAGTTGTGGCTCAAATTGGCCGCTGAATTGTTGGGAGTTTGCTGCCATGTCGCTAATCAAACATCTTGCAACATTCGGTGTTTTATTAACCAGTGCTCCACCACTAGCAGCATCAATGATACTCCTTTCCATTGGTAGGAGACCCTAATAGAAATATTGAATTAGGAGTCCATCACTAATTTGATGGTTTGGACAGCTAGCACATAACCTTCAAAATCTCTCCCAATATTCATGAAGTGATTCTCCATTGTGTTGTCGAATGCCACTAATATCTTTTTTAATGTTTATAACTTTCGAAGTGGGAAAGTATTTCTCTAAAAAGAGTTTACTTATCTCATTCCACGTGGTAATGGTACCCGATGGTAGATAGTAGAGCCAATCTTTCACCGAATCTGCTAATGAGAATGGAAAAGCTCTCAATTTTATTTGCTCCTCAGACACGCCAGTTGGCTTCATACTTGAGCATACCACATGAAATTCTCTGAGGTATTTGATAGGATCCTCTTCTGCAAAACCATGAAATGTAGGCAAGAGACGAATTAGTCCAGATTTAAGCTCAAATTCTACCTCAAAATTGGTGCTTATGCATAGCGGTTGTTGATCAATAATTGGAGCCGCTAACTCCTTAAGAGTCTGATCGTTTCCATCGCCATTGCTTCCGATTCAGATTTGATTAAACTGCAAGAAGATGGGAGGGAAGTGTGTCGTGCAAGGTCAAATTCTGGAGGTGGAGTTGAAATTGACCGATTTAGCGTTAAATTCGAGGATTGGAGAAACTCCTTAATTCTCTTAAGTCGTTGATCCGCTTCTCCCTCGGACATAAAAGCCTAAACACAAACAATCATGAAATAACAATCAAGAATCAGTAGTAAAAACAGAATAACAAATTGATTAGAAAATCAATCCCCGGCAACGGCGCCAAAAACTTGATGCGTTCAAAACTAGCAAGTATACTAGTCGCACAAGTAATAAAGTTATAAGTAGATATCGTTCCCACGAGGATTGATTCTAATTGAATTTGTTATTTCCAGCAACAATAAACTAAACAGGGGGCATTTTTGTTGAATGATTTACTAAATGAAATAAGAATGCAAGTAAAGAATAACAAAACAGAAAGTAAATTTGAATGAAAAATCAATGGGAGACACTTGGTTAAGAGTTCATTCTCTGCCACAAGATATGAATTTGTGAATTAACATAGAATTGTAATCCAATTACAGCATTGAAGTTATCAACCGTAGAAAACAACAAGCTCTGTTATCCCAATCTTTCCTTACTTTGTTGTTAAATAAAACAAGCTCTTTATTTAATCTCTATCCATTAAACAACCTAGAACAAGCTCTCTGAGTTTAATTCAATGATGCATTATGATAAGAAAGATAGGTTGATCTAAGCAATAAACACACAAGCTCGGATTATGTAACTTAGGTTGTATTATCCAATTGCAATCTCTGATCACAATTTTGCTACTAAGGATTAGAAATTCAAGACAATTACGGATCAAGATTTCTAGTATAGCAATAGACAATATCCAGATTATATTCAGTTGGCCACCCAAATACAATCCAGCAAGCAATCATAAGCATTAGACATGGGAAAATACAGGCAACTTCAATTAGAGAATTGGATAACAACTTCTTGCACAATCAACTCACAAAAACCATATCAGGGGCTTTGAAATCACCCTCAACCAATTCAGATTCAGTTACACATGTTTAAGAAAGTGGTAAATACAATACAACATGGAGACATTCCAGAAAATGAAAGGGAAGGGAAAAACTTAGCAAATTTGATGTAATTCTCTTTAGATTGTAGGTCTTCCTCTTTCCAAGCTTCCTTTCTCCTTCAAGAACTCCAAGAGATGAAAGAATTCAAGAGCTTCAGCCTCCACCACGTTCTCCCCTCTTCAAGTTATCAAAATAAAACCCTAAAATGTGTTTAAATACTCTGCTACAGTAACCTGCTACAGTGTCCCGTATTATACATGCTACAGGGATGTGTGGAATTACATTTCTACACTTCTCACACTGTTTTGATTACAACTTTCGGTACACTGAATGGATTCATAAACCGTAAATTTCTCCAAAAAGTAGACTTCGAGAGCTTTTCAACGTTATATGATATGTCATCGGGTTCATTGTATATCAATACAATTAAATCCGAGAAGATGGTTGACTAGCAGAGGTGAAAATGAAGGGTTTTACTCCATTTTGTGCAAGTTGCTCCAAAACTCCTACAAACATCAAAACCACACAAAAACATAAAAACACCAAGGAATATAGCAAAGAAACATGGACGAATTGATATGAAAATGATATATAAATAGACACTTATCAGTCACCATTTCTAGAGAGGAAATACAAGAGAGAATTGTAAGATGCAATGATTAAATGGAATCCAATGGGTTTTCTTTACTTCTTGTTCAGCTCCTCAAGGTATCCTTATATAGATAATTAAATGGAACTATTCTAGTGTAAACCAAATCTTCCAAATTTTCGGCCACCAACCCTTCGACCAATTTGCAACATGTTTTTGGCTACAAAAATGATGAATTAGGCTTCGTGAAAAACATGAAAGTGGTAGCTTTTTTACTAATCCTTCCATAGCCACTAGATTCATGTAATTTGGACAAGTCCTCCATGAGATATGGTCAAAATACCGAAGATGGGTCGGGCTGAGAAGTAGCTACAGTTCAGTTTTGTTGTGTCTCAATTTCGACCTATCAAATGTTGGATCTAGGCATTTCATTGTTCTTCAATTTTGTGTAGGATTGGGTCATGTTGCTCTAGGTTCAAGAATCTCTTCATTTTGGTTTACAGATTGCGAGTTATGTCCATTTTACTAAACTTGCACAAAGATTCTATTAATCACAATTTAAGGACAACACTTTATTTGATGATAAAAATTAAAAAAAATACAAAAGAAATGAAACAAATGTCAAATAGGTATAAGCAAACTAATTATGCTAAAATATCATAAAAAGTTTTATAATATTGAAAATTAGCATTAATTATTTATGCCTAATAGGGTATTTTCATGCGTTTATCACAACTCCCAACCAGTCTACTGCTAGTCCCTAGCAATTCAAGCGTAAATGAAATATAAAGAACTACTTGAGCATTTCAAACAAAAAGTCAGTTCAAGATTAGAGTTGTTATAAAGGTTATTTCAATCATTACTTCCAAAATTGTGTGAGTGTGAACCAAGCCAAAACCTTCATACCACGAACCACAACACATATAGCCTTGAAAATTTCTCCATGTAAAAGCCTCAACTCCTTATCCTCATAGGTGATTAACTGTTTAAAAGGGATAGGATTTTTCTCACGGAGTTAAAAAATAGATAAGCACTCAAGAAAAGGTCACATT
>SNVD02010284.1:0-44926 GCA_013180625.2 Boswellia sacra | reverse complement strand
TTTCATTCTTGATTTTAGATTATATTTTAAAGCAATCAATGGGTTGTCATCATCAAAAAGGGGGAGATTGTTAGCCCTAAGGCTACATGATAATTTGATGATAACAATACACATTGATTAATTGAGATTTACTAACATGTTTATTTATGTGCAAGAGTAAGATCATTGAAATAATTTTAAAATCAAGAAGAGGCTTATTAAAATGAAGTGTTGAAGCTAAGGAGAAGACTACATGTAAAGGCACCAAAGTTTAAGAACAAGGTTTGACTCAAGGAATGTGACACATGAGCAAGTTTAATCAATTGGTCATATTATTCTCTACAAATGCCCAATATTACATGATCTGAGCCTTTGGAAAGCTACCAATTTATAACATTTCATATGTTTTAAAGGAATTCAAATTTCAAGTGAAAGGTTGTCCAAATCATCATGCAAGTTGAAAGACAAATGGAAGCAGCTGACATGAGCACCGAATACTCCTTTGGACATATCTTGAGGTAGAAAAATCAAAATGACTTGATTCTTGCGGCATTGGAAATATGACTTAATGAGAAACATTTCATATGTTTTGAAAAAATTCAAATTTCAAATTGAAGGCCGACATAATTGACATGCAATTCGGTGGACTGACACAGAGAAGAAAAATAAACTCACATGAGCACCGAATGGTGTTTTGGCCATATCTTAAGATAGAGATATCCAAATTCTTTGAATCTTAATGTTTTGGAAAGCTTATTCAAATATGAAGATCTTTTATGTTTTGAAGAAATTCAAATTTCAAATGGACGGCTGACAGAATTATCATTCAAGTCAGTGGACAGACACATGGAAGAAAAATCAAGTCACTTGAGCACCGAATGGTGTTTTGGCCATATCTTGAGCTACAGATATCCAAATGACTTGATTCTTGATGAGTTGGAAAGCTTATTCAAATGTGAAGATCTTTTATGTTTTACAGATTTTCAAATTTCAAACGGAACATTGACAAAAATGGCAGACAAGATTACGTTTTTTATGGTGGGCAGAAAATTTGGAGATGGTGTCTTCACTTGATTAAGTTCATCTCATTTGCCTATAAAAGGAGCCATTCTCCCATGCATTCAACAAGTGTAAGAGAAGCATTTTTATCAAGCAAAAAAGCCAAGAGAAATATCAAGTTTATAGAGCTTTTATATTCTTTATCTACTCTTTGAAGAGAGTTGTACTTTTGTTGTAAAAATTATCTTTGTTCTTGTATTGTGGTGAGAGTGAGATCTTCTTGTAAAGGATAAAAGTTATCCTTGAGAGAACTCTTTCCTTGGTGAGGTTGTTCATCAAGAAGAACTCTTGGTGTGGTGTTATCAAGAGTTGAAGGAAGTTGCCTTGGTGAGGTTGTTCATCAAGAAGAACTCTTGGTGTGGTGTTATCAAGGGTTGAAGGAAGTTGCCTTGGTGAGGTTGTTCATCAAGAAGAACTCTTGGTGTGGTGTTATCAAGGGTTGAAGAAAAAGTCTTGGTGAGGTTGTTCATCAAGCAAGTTGTAAAGATTCTACAACTTAGTGGAAAGCTTAGCTCGTGGAGCTAGGAGCCCGTGGACGTAGGCAAGGTTTGCCGAACCACGTAAATTGAGTTTGCACTCTCTCTATCCCTTTCCTCTTTACATTTACTTGCACTTGTGATTGTTCATCATTATTATTCTTTTGATTGCATCTTTGATAAATTCTAATTTCATCTTCTTCACCTTTATTTTCAAAGAAAGAGTGAACTAATTTTGATCTTTCAAGAAAAGTTTTCTAAATCCGTTTTGATAAATAAAAACCCAATTCACCCCCCTCTTGGGTTGCCATACCTGGGTCAACACCCCCAACCAGCTTATTGCTAGTCCCTAGCAATTAAAGCGTTATTATTTAGAAGTGATTTATAGAATTTTACATCCAAGGTGGTCATTATTGCACTCTCCTTGATTTTATCCAAATAAACAAACTCTCAACCGATTTTTTTTTGATGACTTATGTTTCCATGAGTCAAGATATCAATAAACCTTCTTTTTTTGCTCAGTCAACACATGACTATGGGGCTTATTAGAAAGAAGTCATATCGATTCTAATATTTGTTAAGGCTAACAACTGTAGGTAGGGGCATTCATTTATTTTATATATATATATATATATATATATATATATATATATATATATATATGTCTGTGTGTGTGTGTTTTTTTTTTTTTTTGAAAGAATGCATCTTTAACCCATGTAGCGAGCCTTAGGCTAATGACTCTCAGACCAGTTGGCTTTAGGGCATTAGGTGTTAAGACACCTTCGAGCTTAACGACTCGGGTTGCCGATGTTTTATTTTTGCTTAACAACTTGTGGATAGTGCAATGTTCAATCCCATTAAGCTTTCTCCTTAATCCATGTAACGAGCTTTAGGCCAATAGCTCCCAAACCAGTTGGTCTTAGGGTATTAGGTGTTGAGGCACCCCTCGGGCTTAATTGCTCGAATTAAGGAGGCTACGAGACCAAACTTATCCACAATTGCTCTCTTTTCTTTTTTTTCACTTTTTTTTTTTGCTTTCACTTTTTTTTTTTTTACTTTCCCCTTCCTTTTGTTGTTATCCTAAACAAAATTAAAGAACTCAAATATTGCAACATTTCATTTCGCCACCCACAATCATGCATTAAGGTATGTGTGTGTGTGAATAAAGGTTCATGAATACTTGCTTAACGAGTACATAAGCACACAGTTTATTAAATGATAATGTTGTGAGAGTTTATAGATTTGAATAATTCAAAGTGAAATGAATAAGACCTCCTTGTTATAAAATTCAAAAATCAAGACTAAATAATATCAAGTTAGCTAAAATGAGTTCACAAAATCAAAATAAAATGATAAATTGGTTAGAATGGGTTTCAAGAGTTCAAACTGGTCCTTCTTACTCTGCCATTCCTGACGTAGAATGCGTCTCAAGAGGATTTGAACTCCTTACGCCGCACTCTGAATCTAATTACTAACTCGCTTTTTTTTTCAAGAAAAAGAAAATTCAAGACATACTTATGTCTACTATCCTTCCCCCCCAACCAAATGAAACATTGTCCTCAATTTTTAAATGTAGAGAGATAAAGTATAGGAGACATTACCTGAAGCTTCTGTTATTCAAGAGAAATGACCTGAAAGACTTATAAAATGCAAAAAATAAAAGACAAGAAAAAAATTACAAATGGAGATTCAGATCCAATTTGCACTTCTTGTTTTGCCCTCCTGACCAATTAATTTGAGTACTAGCTGGGTCAGGTTCATACTCAACTGCTTGTAATTTGTCGAGTAACTCACCAGCAGAATTGGCAGAAACAAGGATCTGTCTCGCCGAATGAGGGATAAAATTTTGTTCTACAGCTGCATCAACAAAACTTATTAAAGGATCAAAGAAATTGTTAACATTCAACAAACCTATAGGTTTTTGATGGAGATTCAGTTGGGCCCAAGAGGCAATTTGAAAAATTTCTTCGAGGGTACCAAAGCCACCTGGTAAAGCAATAAAAGCATTTGAATTTGAGCATATGTGCCATGCGTTCATGCATAGAGGAGACTTGTAACTCATGCCCAACCGTTTTTCCAACAATGCTTTCTATAGCCAAAGCTTTAGGAATAACTCCTAAAACTTGACTACCTCCTACACGTGTAGCTCTTGACACATAACCCATTAACCCGAGGCTACCTTCACCATAAACCACATGAATATTTCTTTCAGCCAGTAGTCTACCAAGATAATTTGCTGCCTTGACAAACTCTTCACTTTTACCCGGTCGAGATCCACAGAATACACATATCTTTTGGATTCGATGTTTTGAAGTTTCCTCCATGTTTATGCAACTCTCTAACTATGTGTGAAGAAGAGAACACGAGATGTGGTATTTATGGAGTGCAGAAAGGTATGCTCATGATTACATCTATATAGGTAGCTCGGTTGTTTCTTGAAAAAGTTGACAATAATGCATAAAAACTTAAAAAAAATGATGAAATGAGACACCATAAGTCAAACAAAAGATACAAATTCAAAAATGACAGCTATGGGGCATTAAAATTCAAAAATGATAGCACGCATGCATATGTACGGGTAGTTATGACTGTGGCTCACATCTTCCTCTGGTTTTACGTCCAAAAACGGCTTAAACACCTTCTATGAGTTGGGGATATGCTTCCCATCCAGTTTTCTTATAAACTGGCAAACAGGGTCGTTTTGAGTCAGATTCCCATGACTATGGCGTTCCTGCTCATCTCGAAATTGTGTCCATAAGTTAAAAATTTCACGCTGCACAAGTCCACAAGAATGCGTCTCAACAGTCGTTCGAATATCATCCAAAGACTCCTTACTCAGTCCATTCTTGATGAACTATAGTTTATCCTCTCGATTGTTAGACAAATATCCTAATGAGCGCAACGCTGGTTACAAGTCTATCTTGCACATTTGGGACAAACTTGTAACCTTTTAGCTCTTTGCTTTTTGGCGTAATAGGTTTTTCCCATACCTGGCATGTGAGAAATAAGATTATTTGAAAATTCACAGGAAAATCGGACCATGGCTTCAATTAACCATCTTACTTCAACAGGCATACCCTTACGCATGAACATCCTTAGTTTTTCTGCGCGAGCTTTGTAAATTTTAAGCAAATCATTTTGAGAAAGAAAGGAAAAATGTTTGTGCAATTTTGAGAGAATGGTATCGATGTGAAAAAAATGAGAGAGAAGAAAAGAAAATGGATGCAAGGTGAGCAACAGTTTTTAAGGAACTGAAAAACCGACTTTAAAAGTCACGGAGTACCGTATCCGTCACTTGACCGGGAAAAATTAATCCTTAAAAAGGATCGATTAAAGCAATGAACTCTTCATTTTGGTCAAAATTTTCAAAGAATGGTTTTAACCGTTGACCATTAACTTTAAACACATTGCCATTCTTTGGATTCTCGATTTCAACTGCTCCATGAGGGAAAACATTTTTAACAATGAAAGGCCCAGTCCAACGTGATCGAAGTTTACGAGGAAATAAGTATAATCTTGAATCATACAAAAGAACTTTTTGTGAAGGTTCAAAAGATTTTCTAACGATAAATTTGTCATAAAAAACCTTCATTTTTTCTTTGTAGATTTTAGAATTTTCATAAGCCTCATTCCTGATTTCTTCAAGTTCACTCAGTTGGAGTTTACGTAACTTGCAAGCATCATTCAAGTTTGTGTTAAATGTTTTAATGGCCCAGTAAGCTTTATGCTCAATTTCCACAGGCAAGTGACAAGGTTTTTCATAAACTAGTCTGTAAGGAGACATTCCTAATGATGTTTTGAAAGCAGTTCGGTAAGCCCAAACTGCATCATTAAGTCTTAAGGACCAATCTTTGCGATTTGGGTGAACCGTTTTTTCTAAAATCTGTTTTATCTCCCTATTAGCAAGTTCAACTTGTCCACTTGTTTGTGGGTGATAAGGTGTAGAAATTTTATAGGTTATTTCATATTTCTTCATTAAAGTTTCAAATGGTTTGTTACAAAAATGTTTAGCCCCATCACTAATAATGGCTCGAGGAATTCCAAATCTACTCAAGATATTCTCTTTCAAGAATTTGACACATGTTTTGTGATCATTATTTCGACATGGAATTGCCTCGACCCATTTTGAAACATAGGCTACTGCAACAAGATGTACACAAAACCAAATGACGGTGGAAAAGGTCCCATAAAATCAATACCCCAATAGTCAAAGATTTCAACGACAAGAATGGGATTCAATGGCATCATGTTTCTTTTTGAAATAGATCCCAATTTTTGACAATTTTCACATGTTTTATAAAATGCATGTGCATCTTTAAATAAGGTGGGCCAATAAAATCCACATTGTAAGATCTTAGCAGCTGTTTTTCAAGATGAAAAATGTCCGCCACATGCTCCGGAATGACAAAAGTTAATGACACTACTTGCCTCATTGTCGGGTATGCATCTTCTTATTATTTGATCTGGACAATATTTGAAAAGATACGGATCATCCCAGTAAAAATTTTTCACCTCAGTTAAAAATTTTCTTTTGTCTTGAGCATTCCAATGAGGTGGCATTTTCCCTATCGCAAGAAAATTTACAATGTTAGCAAACCAAGGTACAGTAGCAACGAAAAATAAAAATTCATCAGGAAAAGAATCATTGATAGGTGAAGTTTCAATTAATGTCTCTGTCATTAGTCTTGAAAGATGATCAGCAATGACATTTTTGGCTCCTTTCTTATCCTTTATTGTGATGTTTAATTCTTAGAGCAATAAGATCCACCGTATCAATCTAGGTTTTGCATCCTGTTTAGACATTAAATATCTCACAACTGCATGGTCAGTGTAAACAATTGTTGGAGAGCCAATTAAATAAGATCAAAATTTGTCTAATGCAAATACTACTGCAAGTAGTTCTTTTTCAGTTGTTGTGTAATTCATTTGCGCATCATTTAAAGTCCTACTTGCATAGTATATGACATAAGGCTTACCTTCTTTTCTTTGTCCTAAGACAGCACCAACGGCATAGTCACTTGCATCACACATCAATTCAAAAGGCAAGGACCAATAAGGAGATTGCATAATTGGAGCAGTTGTTAAAAGTCCAATTACTATATCAAAGGCATTTTACCATTCTTGAGTCCATTCAAAGGAAGTATCTTTTATTAAGAGGTTACAAAGATGTTTAGATATAGCACTGAAATTTCTTATGAACCTCCTATAAAATCCAGCATGCCCTAAGAATGAACGAACCTCTTTAATTGTTTTTGGTGGAGGCAAATGGGAAATTAATTCCACTTTTGTTTTGTCCACTTCAATTCCTTTAGAACACACTACATGACCTAAGACAATTCCTGAAGTGACCATATAATGACATTTTTCTCAATTCAAAATAAGACCTTTTTCTACACACATTTTGAGGACTTTTTCTAAGTTTTCAAGACAATTCTCAAAAGAGTTTTCAAAAACAGTTAAATCATCCATAAAAACTTCTAAATAATGCTCAACCATATCACTAAAAATGCTTAACATGCATCTTTGAAAAGTGGCTGGGACATTACAAAGTCCAAAAGGCATTCTCCTAAATGCAAAAGTGCCGAAGGGGCACGTGAATGTGGTCTTTTCTTAGTCTTCGAGTGCAATAGGAAATTGATAATAGCCTGAGTATCCATCAAGAAAGCAGTAGTAGGGGTTTCCTGCTACTCTTTCAAGAATTTGGTCAAGGAAAGGTAAAGGAAAATGGTCTTTTCTAGTGATTATAATCAATGCACATCCTTCAACTAGATGAGACACGAGTTGGCAATGATTCACCCTTTTAATTTTTAACTACTGTAATGCCAGATTTCTTAGGTACTACTTGTGTAGGGCTTACCCACTTGCTATCAGAAATAGGGTAAATAATTCCCACATCAAGTATTTTAAGAACTTCAGCCCTAATAACCTCTTTCATATGTGGATTTAATCTTCTTTGTGGTTGTTGAGATGTTTTGGCATTTTCCTCTAAATGTATTCTATGTGTGCAAATTAAAGGTTTAATGCCTTTTATATATTTTAAAGTCCACCCGATTGCATTTTTATGCCTTTTAAGCTTCATCTTCCTTGCTTTCATGCATTTGCCCCAATTCTTCAAATCTTGATTTTGAGCCTTTTTCTATCACCTGTACACAATCCAATAAAGAACATATATCAGAAATATCAGACTCTAGTAGCATGCTTGATTCTAATGAATTCACTAGACAAGTTTCCAAAGGGTCAGAAGAACTCCCTTTTTGGATGTGATCTTACACAATAGATTCAATTACATTGGCCTCGTCAATTTCATCTTCTTCTTCATTTGGTTGTTTGCACATATTAAAAACATTAAGTTCCAATGTCATGTTCCCAAATGATAGCTTCATGACTCCATTCCTACAATTAATCAAAGCATTAGAGGTAGCTAGAAATGGATGCCCTAAAATAACAGGAATTGAATTGCTTACTTCTACTGATTGTGTGTCCAAGACGATAAAATCCATTGGGTAAATGAATTTATCGACTTGAACTAATACATCTTCTACTACTCCTCTTGGTACTTTAATTGATCTATCAGCAAGCAAAAGAGTCACAGAAGTCAGTTTTAACTCACCTAGATTGAGTTTTTAAAAAACCGAGTATGGAAGCAAATTCACACTAGCACCAAGATCAATTAAAGCTTGTTCAATTTTATGGTCTCCAATAACACATGAAATTGTAGGACAACCTAGATCCTTATATTTCACTATATTATTATTTTGAAGAATAGCACTTACCTGCTCAGCTAGAAAGGCCTTCTTTTTCACATTCAGTTTTCTTTTCACAGTGCTTAAGTCTTTCAAAAATTTTGCATAAGAAGGTACCTGTTTGATCACATCAAACAAGGGAATGTTGACCTTTACCTGTTTGAAAATTTTAAAGATTTCAGAATTTTGAGTTGGCTTCTTTTGCATGGCTAATGCTTGAGGAAATGGAGGCACAGATGAAGATTTGGTTTCTTCTTCGCTAGGGGTTGGTTTGGCCACCTCTTCCTATCCTTTAGAGATCGATTCTTCTTCTTTCTCCCAAGAGTCAGGAATGTGTTTTTCAACAATCTTACCATTGCGAAGGGTCATGACTGACTTGGCTTGGTTAAAATAATGGCTACTTGAACTCCCTGCATTTGAGTTAGATTGATCTTTGGGGTTTTGCAATGTTTGAGAAGGAAATTTTCATTTCTCTTGGATGCTAAATGTAGATGCAAATTTTGCAAGAGTTTCTGACAAATTTGCTAATGTTTGAGTAGTTTGACTATTGAAAGTCTCTTGCTTTGTAATGAATGAATGCAATGTTTCTTCAAAGTCATTCCTATGAGGAGGAGCATATGCATGATCATGAAAATTTTGTCGTGTTTGAAAAGGGACTTGTGAAGATTATGCATGATTACCATTTTTTCAACTAAGATTTGGATGATTTCTCCAACCAGGATTGTGGGTTTGTGAGTATGGATTGTGATTTGGCCTTTTGAAAGTGTTCAAGGCATTGACTTGCTCATGGAGACATTCCCTAAAGGCAGGCAAAGTTGGGTAATCATCAGTAGAATGGTCATTGCCATCACAAATGTTACAGACATTTTCTTGAATATAATTTAATTGACCACTCTTTTTCATTTCTAAAGCCTCGACTTTTCTAGCTAGGGATGCATATTTGGCTTTAGGGTCATGGTCTTCCCTAAGGTTGTAAATACCTCTATTGGATGTCGAGGTTGGGGTCTTGCTTGGTACCTCATAGGTGCCAGCAGTGTTCCAATTTTGTGCCTTTTCTGCCAAGGAATCTAGGAAGTCAAGTGCTTCCTCAGGGTCTTTTTCTTTAAATTCTCCATTACACATTAATTCTACTAGTTGCCTATCTTGAGGTGTTAACCCTTCATAGAAGTGTGCAACTATTCTCCAAGTTTCAAAACTATGGTGAGGACAGGTATTAAGTAGTTCCTTATAGCTATCCCAACATTGGTAAATGGTTTCCCCTTGTTTTTGAGAGAAATCAGAAATTTGTCTTTTAATAGAATTTGTTCTATGGGTAGGAAAATTTTTTTTCAAAAATTGTTGTTTCATCTCATCCCATGAACTGATGGAATTCGACCTCAAATTTTGTAGCCATGTTCTAGCTTTATCTTTTAAAGAAAAAGGTAAAAGCTTTAATCTAATGGTGTTTATGCTACAATTTGGGTCAGTGTAGGAGCTACATAACTCTTCAAAGAGTTTCAAGTGCGAATATGGGCTCTCCATGTCAAGGCCATGAAAAGTGGGTAGAAGTCGAACAAAAATTGGTTTGAAATTGAAATGGATTGAATCTGGAGGAGAAACTACACAAGATGGTGCACTAGTCCTTACCGGATTCATGTAGTCTGTAAGGGTTCTTTGTTGGTTTTGATCATTTTGTTGCGAATGGTTGTCCCCTTCATCCATGAATATTTTCACATGATTGTCGGTCATGTTTTCTAATGAAGATGGTGTTTTTCTAACAAGTCTACCACTAGATGTTCGTGACCAAATTTTCATGCAAGAAAGAGAGAAGAAAAGAGAAGAAAAGATGAACACACAAAAAAAATAAAAAATTTATATCTAAGCTGAGAAAAGAGAACACTTACAATTTTGTACGCCAATTTTCACCTTCCCCGGCAACGGCGCCAAAAACTTAACACATCCAAAAAAGGATTACCTCCCAAGTATAGAAGTGTCAAAGTAATAAACTCGGTGAGACTGGGGTCGATCCACAAGGAAGGGAATTTTAGCGCTACAAACTATAAAGTGAACAAATATGATATGGATGATTCAAAGGGATGGCAATATAATATCAAGAAGTATGAGTAAAAGACAAATTCTTAAACAATAAATAAGAATAACATAAGAGAAATTCACACAATAATAATGAGAGCTAAGGTTAGAGGATCCGCCCTTGATTTTTCAAATAAGGATAAACAACCCGTTTTAGTTATACGAATTATATTTGCTTCGTTACCAATATTTATACCATTTCTTGTAAATGGGTTCAAGCATCCAATGTGTCAATCTCCATATGTCTACGACAAATCAAGGTTCCTAACTAGATTTGTGTCGATAAGAAAGAACCATACGACATCCAGAAAGGATCCAAGCATTTGATGTGCCAAGGATTGTCTACAATGGATCAAGACCTCCACTTTACGAGTGGTATCAAGATTGATTAAGAAAATAAATATAAATCATATAAACAACATAATATTATGATTATTAAGCACATATTAAGGGTTAGAGAATTCTTACTCTCATATCAAGGGTTTCAACCTTTCACCTTAGCAAGAGAGAAATTAGCAAGACATTATAAGAGAAAGAACACAAAATGCAAGAAAAAGGAAATTCATTAATAACATTAAAACACAAGAAAGAAACACAATACAAGATCCCAGCAAAGGCCAAGATGATCCAGCCAAGGCCAAGATGCCCTAATGGATCACAAGGCACCTCTATTTATAGATACATTCAGGGGCAAACTTGTCAAATTATAAAGGAATACTTGTCAAATATTAGATGCACCAACTTTGACAATTGGGGTGATTAGGTGAACCGACTTTGACCACCGATTTTGACATTGAATTTTTGAGAATTTTAATCACATATCTTCATGAAAGTCGTAGATATTTCTCTTAGCCTTCTAGAACATCTTGATTCATATGATTTGGATACGTATTCTGAGAGATATGGTCAAAATACTAAGGCATGGTCAGGCTGGGCCGAAACTACAGATGGGTTCACTTCAAGCCCATTTTTGGTCCACTAAGAGCCCAAATTTGATGATACTTCTGAAATATAATCTTGTAGATAATTTAATCAGCTTTCTAAAACATTAATATTTGCACCATTCTGATATATAAATAGAGAGTTATGCCCATTTTACCGAACCTGTAACAAAACCAAAATTAAGAGGAAGTTAATTCCAAAGATGCAAAGACTACAAGTATCCTTAAGTTGAAGAATTTAGTGACACTATTAATGCAATATGATGAATTAAGCTCTTATTAAAGATACATATTTAAGCGTTCATCATGAAGCAGCTGCAATAGCTAGTGAAAAAGTATCATTTTCAACTGAGGTAGAGGATGAATGATGAGATTCTACTATAGACTGAGCTAAAGATAGAACTTGTTCAGCTGCACATTGAGTAAATACTAGTATCAACTGTAACAAGATCAGTTAGAACAATGGGTGATATGGTAGAGACAGAAATGGTTGTGGAAATTTCTGTAGTTGGAATAGGAACTCGAGTAGCTGGTGGTAATTCAAATGGTCCATAAGTTGTTGTTGTGGTAGTTGCAGTTGTGAAAATTGGAACTGGAGATTCAAAAACTAGAATGTCAGTAGTAGTAGTAGGAACTGCTGCTAATTCTTGCTATGAAGTTGCAATAGGGGATGGACTTGATGGAATTTCAAAATGTGAGGGTCCTGCATGGGATGGAACAAGGAGTGTGCATAAAAACCCGACCTAATAAAACTCGATTGGGTTAACTCGAACCGTTCAGGTTTTGATCAAGTCTTTTCTTCTTTTAGCCTGATTTCGATTAAAAAATAAATAACTAGACATATATCGAGTTTATAACATGTTCATATCTACAACTCAATCATTAACCAGGCCCGATAAAATCATTTTAAAAGTTTTAGAATGCTACATGTCTTTATTATGTTGGATACTCTTAAAATGTTATTATATGCCTTCTCACACATGATAATGGATATAAAAACTTTTCATTACTCTAAAAACCCTAGCCACCACTTTCTAACTCCCTTCACTCCTCTTCTCTCTCACTCTTTATCACATTCACATCTTCATTTTCAAGTCACCCTTCATCTCTCAACTATCCACCACATACACTATCTCTTTTTGTTTACTTTGCAAGTAAAGTCGTCTCTCTTAGCAAGCAATAGCCTAACCATGACTTCAACAACCAAAAACCACTTGATAACTGTCAGAAGCAAATATCTAGCATTAAATTAGTTTTCTTTTCTTTTTCTTTTGTATTTTTTTTTTGTTCTCATGAGTTTGTGCGATTGTGTGGATGAATCTGAACAGTGTGCTCTTGTGTAAGGTTATTAAAGGATGAATCTGGTCATTTTGAATGAGTTTGGAGATGCAATTTTGTTAGATAGAAATTGAAGAAAGAAAATTGAGGTGGATTCATGCCAACCTAATGAACCCTATCTGACCCGAGAGGTGACGGGTTGTATTGGATCTCTTATTCTAAAAACCTGATGTCAGTCCTAATTTTGCTAACTCAATGAGTGATCAGGTTGAGTCGGGTAATGCAAAACTCGACCCGACGCGACCCGAGTGCATGCCTAGGCGGAATCGATCTAGTTGAAGAGAAAACTACAAAGCACTTTAACAAAAACTCATGATGAGCTTGAATTTTAGCATCATTTTCTGTTTGATGCTTCATAGGCTATTACTAATTGGCCAAAATTTGTTGTTGTTGCTGCAAAACAGAAGTAAGATTATTGGATAGATTTTGCAAGGTATCTAGCACAAATTCTAAGGACTGCTTTGTGTTCATCCTAGCCGTTTTTAGGGGTGGCTCAACTTCCTCTCCTTCTTTTTCTTCATCAGATTTAGCATCAACTTCTTCTTCAGGATCCTCTTCATCATCCTCTTTTTGTTGCACTCTCAAGCTTTTCATAAAACCACTTATGATAGAAGACTCTAGAGGTTTAATGATATCATCAGCTTCAAGTTCATTGACATTTTTCAAAAGGATTCCCATTATGAGATATAGGAAAAAATCTAGAAGAATGGTTCTTAGCAGCAGAAATGATCTAATCACATATCTATAATCCCAAATTAATACTCTTATTCTTTCCTAAGTAATATAAAAACTTATCTCTCTCAAAGCTAATGGCAGTTGAACGAGAGGTAGGGGTCCAGTTGTACCTAGCAATTTTATTTAAGATTCTATACCTACGCAACAATTGAGATTGATTGATCTGTTCTTGGCTTTTAATAGAATAACCAGCAAGCTCTCTCCAAACAACATTCTTTGTAACTTTCATAGAATAAATCTCATGATCAACACCGATAGGTATCTCTAGATAATCATTAATAACATTTGGAGAGAATTAAACATCTTTACCCCTACAATAAACTAATTGATATCCAAATTTAAAAGGATAATTTAGATCATCCACAATATTGGCATAAAACTCTCTAATTAATGAAGTAGCAAGGAGTTGAAATTAGGTTATTGATTTACTTCACTGCCTGTTTTGCAGAAAAGCATCAAGAGCATATATGGTGAAAGTCTCCACTTTGACAAATCATTCTTTCCAAAGCTCCCTAGCTAAAATGTAGTCATCATGCCTCTCCTTGGCTTCTTCAGAAACAAATTTGCCTTCAAAGGGAGTAAAACCCTCAAGAGCATCAAATTGGTTCACATGCATGTCATAATCTTTGCTCTTGGCTGGATCATCATGATATGAGGACTAAGATTCCTCTTTATTCTACACTATTAAGGATTCTTGATCAGCATTTGATCCTTGTTCAAGCTCCTATGAAGGATCAACATTCTCCTAGGTTTCTTGTTGAGTCAGTGGTGACTTCGTTGGTTGTATTTCTTGTGATGGCGACTATCATGGTGAATCATATTGTGCTAGTTCCATCTTCCTTAACTGGGAACGAAGTTTTGATGCCATTGTGGCAAACTAGAACTGCAATATAAAAAGCCCTAGCAGAAAATATTTAGTTCAATTTGAATAAGGAATAAGATGGAATAAACTTGGAAATAAAAGATAATTTCACTAATCCAAGAATCCTAACAATATTAGGATAAACACAATTTCAAACTCCCCCTCAAAACATGATTTAATTTTTAAAAATTCCTTAAGAAACTAAATCACAAAGATTTAGGCTATTAAGGGAATTAAATGTAAAGATTTCTAGCTATTAAGTCCCGACACTAAAGCATTATCTCAAATTCAAACCTTTTTTGTTGACTTGGAAACCTTGTACACATGGAAGACACTCAGTCAAATACTCAGCTGAGTCAAACATAGAATTAAATTAAGCAATCATACATAACATAACTGTACTTGTTATCTCATTAGTGACTAAAATATCCTAACATCATGTAAGTTTTTTTAACAAGGCATGAAGTAGAGCTGCATAAATCAGAATTATTTACTTTGTAAAGATGTATTTATCACATAAATCAAAACTCAATTAAGTGGTCAATCTTAGCATATCTCCAAAATACATAGAAATTGATCTTAATTGAATTTAATACAAACACAGTGGCTTCACATATCTATGGTAACAATCTTTTTTATATTGAATGAGCAATTTAAGCATATTTCTTAGATACACATGAATTGCTTTCAACTGATGGCTTTCACTCAGCATATACAGGTAGCCCTTTTTGCATTCATAATAAAATTTCAACCATTAAAGACAACATTGAAATGCAATGTATTAAACACAAACAGCTCAAAATGTAAAGTTAAAAGAAATCTCATGATTTTTCAAATATCTTATATGTGAATGGAACTATGTTCATTCATGCAACTAACACACACCAGCAGCCTTTCTTGGTTTTTCAGTTCTTGATGAATCCAGCGCCTTGGTAAGCAAATCAGCTAGTTGGTTTTTAGTTGAAACATGCTCAATGTGGATTGCTCTAGATTCAACTAACTCTCTAATAAAATGATATCTAATGTCTATGTACTTAATTCTTGAGTGTTGGATAGGGTTTTTGGAGCTGTTAATTGCACTTGTGTTATCACAAAAGATTGTCATGGATTCTTGAGTGATACCATAGTCTTTTAACATTTTTTTCATCCATAGTAATCGAGTATAGCAGCTACTAGTAGCTATATACTCGGCTTCAACAGTTGAGAGTGAAATTGAATTTTGCTTTTTGCTTTACCAAGCAACTAAGTTATTCCCAAGATAGAAACACCCTCCTATAGTACTTTTTCTATCATTCATATTGCCAACCCAATCAGCATCACTATAACCTGTAAGGAATGAATATGTGTCTTTAGAAAACCAAATTCAATATTCTATAGTCCTTTGGACATACCTGATTATTCTCTTGATTGTTGCCAGATATTGTTCGTTTGGATATGACTGGAATCGTGCACATAAACCTATATTAAAACTGATGTCAAGTCTACTTGTTGTAAGATACAAAAGGCTTCTAATCATGGTTCTGTATAGGTTTTGATCAACATCATTCCCTACTTTGTCCCTTGACAGTTTAAGATTGATAGCAATAGGTGTCCTCATTGCTTTGCTATTGTCTATCTCAAATTTCTTCACTAAGTTCTTTACATACATAGTTTGAGAGATGAAAATGCTGTCATCTAGCTATTTGACTTGAAGTCCAAGAAAATAAAAAGTTAGTTCACCTACCATACTCATCTCAAATTCTCTCTGCATAAGCTCTACAAACTCATTAGTTTTGTCATCAAGTGTAGAACTAAACACTATATCATCAACATAGATTTGAGCCACAATAATATACTTAGAGGCGTACTTTATGAACAATGTTTTGTCATTACTGCCTCTGGTATATCCTTACCAAGGAGAAAGATTATAAGTCTTTCATATCATGCTCTTGGATCTTGTTTTTAGACCGTATAGTGCCTTTTTCAATTTGTAAATGTAAATGGGATGCTTAGGATCTACAAAACCTTTCGGCTGCTCAACAAAAACTTCCTTGTTTCAAATTCCATTTACTACAAGAAATTTTCTAATATTTGACACATTAGCTTTAACATATTTGAGGGTTTTTTAAAAAAGAGTAAAAAATGATGATGCTATAAAAAGTCAACCTGCGTTTTTTATTTATTTGATACTACTGACATTTATTTTATTTACGTAAATGCCACTTTATATATATTCCCCGTTTCCCTCCATCTTTTTTAGCTTCCCTCTTCTAATTTTTCCCTAGCCGTATTCTTTTCCTCTTTCACTCTTCTTAGTTTTCATTGATCGATGCTTTTCCCTCCCATCACTCATCACTCTGCATTCATCGTTCTCAATACACAAATACAACTCAATAAAATCATCTATTTTGTTACTTTTTATTTTTTGAATTTTAATTCGCGTGAGGGAGAGAATCTGGTATGTCGCAGAACAATGGAGGGAGTGGTGATAGAGGCCCAGACTTTCATTTGTTGGACGAGGTACTGGCGGTGATACGGCAAGCAAAGATGGCATAATGATCACTCTAAACGAAAACATATTTTCACGATTCCATAACATGGAAGCAAATGGTGGTATGGTCGCCGGCTTTCACCGAAGAAACGAGTTGGTTCAGATTTGACAGGATTCCAATGGCAAGGTTTGTGCCTTTGACTAATACATTTTTTTTTTGCTTTTTCTGTGTGACTTTGATTGTCATGTTTGGATCTGTAGGTAACAGTACGAAAGTGACTTTGGAGCTTTATTTTTCGGTATTGTTGTTAATTTGGAAAGCTGATGGTGATTGAATGTCAGTGTTTATATGACTAACTCCCCATTTTAGTCTTTAGATCTGAGTGAGTGTCTCTTTGTTGTGTGAAAGTGGCTTTTCAGCTTGCAGAAATGTGTAGTGCATATACTTTGATCTGGAGATTTTAGCTTGACTTTCAGCCTAGAAACCAACTGCGGACTAGTTTTTAATTGTTATTCATGACTTTTTTTTTTAGATAAGAGTATAGATACTTGTGACCGAGTTTATATAACAAATTTTGGATTTAAGTGTTTATTTAGTTAGTTTCAGGTTCTTTTCCATGTAGATTTTAAGAATTAAGGTCTGTGTTGCTATGATCTCGCTGGTGTCTTTGTGTTTCCATTAGTTTTGGTAGTCTTTTATCTTAGCTGTAATTTCGATAGTTGAATTGAAGGATGTCAGATCATATGTTTACTTTCTAATTCAGTAATTTTCACTAGTTGTTCGAGGATAAGAAATAAGTAACTAAATTATGTTATTATTCTTATTCTTAATTGCTCCATTCCTATTCTTAATCCTGGTTGCTGATGCAACAGTTGGGGCTTCAATTATAAGATTGAGTTGTGTCTTTTCATTTTCCAACTTTGTGACCTGTAGTTATATGATTATAAGCCTCGTGAATTTCAGCGTAATTAGATCAGAACATGGGTTTTTTCTGTTCTTTATTTTGGACTGACTCACCTGTGATTGTTATGGAAAATACAGCCCAAGCCCCTGAAGAATTTTAGTGGCCAGACATGCCACATCTGTGGTGATAGTGTTCGACATACAGCCACTAGTGATATCTTTATTGCCTGCAATGAGTGTGCCTTCCCAGTCTGTAGGCCTTGTTATGAATATGAGCGTAAAGATGGAACTCAGTCTTGCCCCCAGTGCAAGACCAGATATAAGAGGCACAAAGGTTTGATTTTTTGCTATAATTGGTTTGTACCCTACTTCTTAATAGGCCTTACAGTCATATTGTTGAGAACAAAGCTAAATCAGGTTTGATATTTTAGGGAGTCCTCGAGTTGAGGGAGATGATGAAGAGGATGATATTGATGATCTGGAGAATGAGTTCAATTATACCCAAGGAAATAGCAAGGCAAGACACCAGTGGCAGGGCGAAGATCCTGAGCTTTCTGCATCTTCTAGACATGAATCTCAACAACCCATCCCTCTTCTAACCAATGGACAACCGGTAGGCATGTTTATGTTCTCCCATAGGTCGATGGCAATCACATCGCGGGTGTCGAAGCTAGAGGCGGAGTTGGGGAGGATGAGGCAGAAGTTGTACGAGAAGGATCGGATTATTTACGAGCTAGAAGAGAGGCTCTCGCACATGCAGAAAGCGTGCCAGGACGCTGACTCCAAGTTGAAGATTATTCTCGATGACAATTTAAGATTGTAATTTCCTTTTTCTTTTTAATAATTTTACTTGAAAATTGTATTATTGTTGTGATTTGTTGTTGATTTTTGTTTCCATTTTTCTGTTTGGCTGATGAGAAAGCGAGCGAAAAAGGGAGGAAATGTAGGGTTTTTCCAGTATTATCTTTTCAATATTCAATATTATCTTTTGCTGGCTGACTTTGTTATGTGAATTTTGCTCTTTGAGCTGACTCTATATTGTTTATATTTTCCAGATAGATAAATGGAAAGAGCAAAGGGAGAATGGCAGCTTCCCAGGTCCTCTGTAGATGGTGTCTCTTTTACAAAACTGAATGTCAGTTGCTTCCTGCTGTTAAGTTGCTTCTTGAATCTAATAGATAAAATTCTTGATTGAGATGTGAATTCTCAAGGATCTTTTCTCAAAATGAATGAGTTAATAAAAATTTTTGGCTTGAAAATTAGAACTAATTAAGTCTAAACATTGCGAATGTATTGCCCATAATACGAAGTTATTATTGACCGTCTCTGAGATAAAATTCTTGCCCCATCCATTTTTGTTTAGCCATGAACTGTTGAGAAATGGCTACAAGTTACTTAATCAAACCAACCATTTTTTACCGTCTCAGTGTTTACATATCATAGTAATAAAGATGTATTGCACTTTGGCAGTTTTGTTTTATCTCTGGTTTGAGTAGCTTTAAGAGATTCGAGTTTCTTTATTGCTAAATTGACTGTGCATTTTTTGTCTCCAAGTCCCGGAGGGCTGATTAGTAATGCTATATTCTGCATCATCTTGCAAAAAATGTGCATGCATTTTCCATTTTATATGCCTCTAGTGTCTTGCTTCTGCTAAACAACAACTAATGAGATAAATCAAAATAAATATTGACATTTATCTTTTTTTTCCCTCCGGGTCTCTGTGTGTGTGTGTGTGTGTTTTATTTATTTATTTTTTGTTGTTGTGGGGTTGTGGGGTGGTTTTGAGGCTTTGTATTTCCTGTGCACTTTGGTCATCTAAGTGGTCTAGGTAATTTTCCGGATGAACTCATTCTACATCACGCATTTCACAAAGTAATTTCATGTTATGCTATGTTTCTCTAGTTTTTCATTTCATAGTACTATTAAATCAAATGCTAGGAAAAAAGTAGCTAGAGATTGTAGATGTTGGATAAGATTGATAATCCATGCTATGCTGTATTTTAAGAGTCGCCTTCATTGCTGTCTCCAAGTCCTATGGAACTTTCTTTCAAGTATTCTGCTTAATAGACTCCCTTTTTATTTCAGTCTGAAGGACTTGCATGTCTTGGCTTCTTGCATGAATGTTTTGGCTCATGTTTAGCATTGGAGTTTTCGTGTTTTCCATGTCTGTTGGAGATGCTAATCGTATATCAATGATGACTAACAGATCGTGATTCTATTCGAGCTCTATTTCCAGATAGAGAATGCTTCACCCTTGTGAGGCCTTTAAACAATGAAAATGATCTCCAAAGACTAGATCAAATATTGGTTTGTGCCTTAATGTTGTCTTAATCTCTCCTGTGGCTGTTTTCTAATGAGTTTTATTTTTCTCTTTCTGTTACATTAATGGTGAACTAAAAGCCTTAGTTTTGTATGCAGTTGGATAGACTGAGACCTGAATTTAGAGCTGGGCTAGATGCCTTGACAAGATTTGTTTTTGAGAGAACAAGACCCAAGCAAGTTGGGGCTACCATAATGACAGGTCCAGTTCTTGTTGGTATTACTGAATCTTACCTAGATGCTTTGAATAACGGTGCAGTGCCTATAATATCCTCCTCATGGTAGGTTAGGGTTTCTTAAACTTTATTGTATTGCTTGCATATATGCACTTTCAAATGTGATGGTGGATATGAATGGTGACAGATGTCAAGCCTATCGGGTTGCCTAGATATTTTTTTTTTTTGGTATTACAAAACCCAAAATTTTCTTTCCTTGCACGGGTTGTACAATATCTTCATTTCTTGCCGATAAGTTGAAAATTCTTGAGTTATATAAATTTCATGGGAAAAGGTTGTTTGAGTTAGTCGTTCCCAAAATTTTAGGAGAAGCATGTAATTTTGCCATTAAGAGCATCCTTTACTGCATATCGCTGTTTTATGTCAAATTCAACGTGTCTATTCCAAGCCAAAAATAAAAAAGGTAAAAAATTGGAGGCCTATTTTTTGCTTATGAAATGTACTTGCATTTAAGTGTATCTAAGCACTTTTAGCAGACATATATAGGGTTGTTGTTGAGAATGATTGTCTTTAGGGAGTGCTCAAATTCTACTTCCGCAAAAGTTTAGAGAACTTATTATGTAGATTTTGTCCCACCTCTTCAAGAGGCAATCTGACACTTAAGTGGAAAGCTAATTCGCTTGTGTAATTCTCTTTTTCCTCTCTAATATAATCCTTTCAGCTTCTGTAAATAAATAAATAAATAAATGATGGATGATTTTATCACCCTGTTCTTAAATTTCTAGTATATAATTACAAGTATAGAAGAAAAGAAATACAAACATAGAGCTTGAATGAAATTTATACAAATATTCTTTTCTTTTGTTCTTATTCCCTGATAAATCTTGCAGAGTGTTGAGGAAGCCGAGTGCCAAAAAGCATATGATTCTGCCACTGAGACTTATATGTCCACTTTTGATCGGTAAAAGCCACCTGAAGAAGTAAGTGAAGGTGCATTCTAGTATTCGATGGTCTTTATCATTTTCTAATTTTAATGCTCTCAGGTTGCATTAAGGGAAGCTCATGAAGAAGCTGTTCAAAAATCACTGGCTGCGTATAATGTTGGTGCTGTAGGAGTTGGTGCAGCGAAGAAGAAATGTGAGGGGCTTCTCCAAAAATTCTTCAGAAAAGCTTTTGCGGTAACTTTTATTTGCAACACTAAACGAAACAAAGTCCTTTATGAATCATGACTTAACCATTTTTAGTTAAAAAGATTCGGGTTGCCATTCTGAAATATACATAACTTTTAGATAAGTTAATGCGGTCCTTTACTTTTATCTCTTTTAATAACGTGCAAAGAATTTTGCCTGGATGAGGAAGAAATTATCAGAATGTTGACTACATATTTATTATTGTCGATGTTAGGGGCTGGTATTCATTATTGTAATATGCATGTGCATGTTTTATTTCTTGTTTACTTACCGATATTGACTTGCATTGGCCACTAATGTAGGATTATAAAAGGAATGTATTAATGGAGGCAGATATTCGGTGTTCAAGCGCTATTCAGAGCATGGAGAGACAGCTTAGAGCAGCTTGCCATTCTTATGACGCAAATATAGATAGTATTGTGAAAGTAAGCATCCATTACCCAGTTTTTCTCTTTATAAAAGCACTTTTGTAGAATTTCAGAGAAATCATAAACTTAAATTCTCTTTTCATGATACACAACGTTTCTCACTGATGTTTTTCCTTTAAACTTATAAGCTCCTTCAATTTTTAAACCTTCATTACTTTGATTTTGGAATCATTGTCGATCCGTGAGGCAGTAACTTTTAGGAGTTTGTGTGCATGCCTTGTATGCTTCCCTAATTGGTCTCTGATCTGGGATTAGATAATGTATTATCTTTATACTTTTGAAGTGTTATAAAATGGTTTTTGCTATATTACTATTGAAAATATGAAAAATGTAATAAAAAAAGTTGAACAATAACAATTAAAATTTTTCGTTATTATGGTAGGTTTTTCAGCTAAGATTTTGTTAGCTACACTCACTCCACATCAATATAAATAGCATTATAAGTAGTTGACTGCAGGGGAAAAACAGAGAAGATAGCAATAGTCAACTACTAAACAAATACATGATAAGATGGCTACAAACAAACCGCAAAATAATTTCAGCAGCAGTTTGAGAGCAACAGAGCAGCAAATTGCTTATTGTCATACATTAGCTTGAGTGATAATTTCATCGATTCTCGACCTTGACTCAAGCTTAATGCATTCTCCCTCTTTCTCCTACCAAGCTCTCTTGCTAGTAGGAAGTTGTTTAGAGTTCAGGTTCATCAAGTGTCTATTCTATGTCATACCTCTGCCTCTTCTCTTAGAGAATTCTCAAAATTTTGTAGCTCTACCTCAGCCTCAACTCTATCAGCATTTCCACTAATTTTAGGCTGAATTTTTTGTGTTACAGCTTTCAAGACAAAATTCTGCTTCTCTACAGGTGACATCTCTACTAGTAGACACCTTGACACATTGACCTTTTGATATCACAATCTATCTCCACGCAATCAGATTTGTTTTTGTAATTCTCTGCACTTACTGCAATCAATTTTTGCAATAATAGCATACAGCTTCAACATTTTCAAGTTTTCTGCATTTACAAACTTTCTACACTTATAAGATTTCTGCATTCATAAGTTTTTTGCACATAAGTTTTCTGCACCACAAGCTTTCTACACTACAAGTTTTCTAACTCGCAAACTTTTTGCATTTATAAGTTTTCTGCGCATCACTACAGAGCTAACACAACTCTCTTCATCTTCTGCTGCTTTGTTTCTTTGATGTTGAATCTTCAGGAACTTTTCCTCCATCTTTCAAAGCTTTATCAAGCCCCAAGCTTCCAAGCCGTGCTTGAATCTTCATAAATTGCTTATTGTCAAACATTAGCTCATGTTCACGGTTACCAATTAGTCCACTCACCTTCGATTTAAAATGTAATCTTTTTTTTTTTGGAAAAGTTACTTAGTAATATAGATCCAAAAAATTATAATGTACAAAAATCCGAGGGGCATACCCTAAGAATTACAACTAGGACATAAAGTCCAAGATAAAAAAATAACGGCCACAAGCGGCAAAAAACAAAGCAAAGATCACAAATAGCCTTAACAACATGAAATAAAGGCTACAGGCGGCCTAAACAAAGTAAGATTTCCAATGACCATAAATGGCCTAATAATTAAAGGAAAACAAAAAAATGATCACAATGGTGCAAACATAAAGAAATAGAAAAAAAATCAAGTATGATTAAGTAAAGCCTTAATCCTACTTGTTCTTCTCTTTCTTACCTTTCTTTACTGAAGTATTCGGGGTGTTCAAATGAGTATGATCAATCCCATCAAGTTGATCCTCATCACTTAGCCTATTCAAAGGTTAAAATGTAATCTTGCTAATAGTTGCAAAATTTTCATAGTGAATAGTTGACAGATCAGAATCTTAATTAGGTTATTTAAACTATAACATGATTGAAGACAGTAAAAATTAGTCCTTTTACTTCTTATTTCTTTGTAATGATATAATTCATCTGGAAAATTACAGCTATCTTATTGTTGTTGATATCAATATTCAGTTTTGGTTAGGAATATATTATCATGCATATATATATACATGCTTATTATTCATTGACCATTGAATGCGAATATTTCCAATATAGTTTATTCAAATGAATTTTCCCGTATGGAATGGATTTGGTTACTAAGATTCTTATTGTGTTTAAATGGCATTGATGCAGGACCATGAATGAAATTACTTTTTCAGCAGACGACAAGCCAAAACTTCTCAGTCAGGTATTATTCATTGACCATTGAATGCGAATATTTCCAATAAAGTTTATTCAAATGAATTTTCCCATATGGAATGGATTTGGTTACTGAGATTCTTATTGTGTTTAAATGGCATTGATGCAGGCCCATGAATGAAATTACTTTTTCAGCAGATGACAAGCCAAAACTTCTCAGTCAGGTATGTGATAGGTTTTCTTGTGAAAGTCAGCAAGCTATTGTCCTATTATTCTTACTTGGGAAATATATATGTTTGCTTTAATTGATAGTTGGAGTGTTGTTTTTTGTACATAAAATTATGCTTTCATGCCTATGTCCCTATGAACTTTACTGCACATAGAATTACTGCTTGTATCGTTGAGGTTAGTGTTCAGAATGAGCCAACGTGCTAAATATTTTTATTCTTTTTGTGTGTGCATGCATATGAATGCATACTTACAGTTGTGCTCATTTGTGAGATTGACGGGAAGTGAACATCTTTCAAGTTATTAAGTTTGGTAACAAATTAGTTATGATTCCAAACTTAAAACTAGATTGCTTAACATTGAACTTTCCATCTTATGCATGAATGGTGTTAAAAATATTATCCATTAAAGATGAGAGAATTGATTATGTATAATGGTTCTCAGTCCCCATTGTCATGCTTTGTGCAAAATTTTCAGTTGACATCCTTACTAGCTGATATTGGGCTGAACATCCAAGAAGCACATGCCTTTTCTACAGTTGATATCGATGGTTACGCCTTAGATGTTTTCGTGGTTGATGGTTGGCCATATGAGGTACTTTACTTTTACATTATATTGTGTTCAATAATTGATGGTTTTTTTTAAAGGAAATGATCTAGTTAACTGTATTAGAGGGAAGAATCTTATTTCAACTAGACACAACTACGCCATAGTCCTCAACACTCCGGGAAATTCTTTTTTTACGGGTCACAAATCATGGCACATGTTTCGACCTTTTCCACCTTTTCCAGGAATTTGAACTTTGGTTTATGAAATAGGGAGTCATACCAAAAGTTCTTATTTAGTGTAGTGTAGGACTTCTCTTAGTTGTGCTTAGTCCTTAATACATAACAGCCTGACCTCAAAGCATTTTGATCCAATAAATAAGCTTGTTCACTAGTACCTGCTTGACAGACTTGGTGTTGGAAATTGCCAGGAGACAGAGCGGCTTAGAATCACATTGGAAAAGGAAGTTCTAAAGATTAAGGTAAATCATTGTTCATAAAATCAATACAATGTTTAATATTTTGGAACTGCTTATGAGACCCCAGAATGTAAGTTGGCATATTATCTTCTAAAATTTTCAATTTTAGGCTTGAGTTCTTATTCCACCAGAATGTCAATATGCCATCTTACTTGGGATGATAATTTTTAATTGCAGACTCTTCCATCTATACAGAAGGAACTTATTCAAGTTTTGGATATACTTTTGAGGTGGTTTGTTTTACAGTTCTATAAATCTAACGCAACATGTTTGTTGAAGGTACACTTGGTTTCTATCTTCAGTCGTCAGTTTAATTTGTTAGTGTTTTTGGGTTTTTTGGATTCAAAAAAATATGTGCTTTACAAGATATGGTGACTTTAATCTTCTGTTGGAATAAATAGGTGCTGGAATTTCTTCCTAAACTTTTTGATGCATTAAGGGATGAAGCCTATGCTTTGACTGAATCAGAAGCAGCCGTATTTCTCCGGTGTTTGATAGAAAAGGTGCTTGGATGGATTTCAATACTTCTCATTTGACCTCATATGCTAATTTCTATATTCTTCTGCTGCAGTCTGGGCACAACATTGAGAAAGTGTGAGAAAAATTGTGGGAACTGACAAAACAAATTGTCCAATATTATTCTGAACCGAAAACACTTCCTTTTATTTTGGAGGGCTTGCGTTCTAAAAACAACCGTACTCGAATAGAATGTGTTGACCTTGTTGGATTCCTGATTGACCATCGTGGGGCTGAGGTGTTTAAAGAGCGATTTATTTTGTTTTACACTTTTGAATGTCTTCTGGAAGCTTACATCTATTCTCATTTTGCAGATTAGTGGACAATTAAAATCTTTGCAAGTTGTTGCTAGCTTGACAGCAGAACGTGATGGTGAAATAAGAAAAGCTGCCCTCAATACATTGGCTACTGGTTACAAGATTTTAGGTGTGCCATATCATGAAGTTACATAGCTACCATAATCTAGGTTACAGGCTTGTGTTATATAGTTTAGTTTTTCAAAGACGCCAAGAGTACAGGCATTCATTTTTATGCAGCTTTTTATACCCCCAATTCATTTTATATTTGACATCTGGTCCACTTTTGTCTCTTTTCTTCTAGAATAATACACATCTTTTGTTTCCTATAAAAGTAAAAAAAAAAAAATAATAATGAAGGACCGTTTTTCTATTCTTCAGTCTGTTGGCTTTTATTCTTCTAATATATGGTCTGCATTTGTCTTTGTTTGGAGTTTACTTTTGAATTGCGAGTGTTCTCTTCTATGTTTATAAGTATATTCCTTTTTAACTTATCTTTGTACTTGGCTATTGTTTGTCACTGTTGTTTATTTTCCTTTCCAGGTGAGGACATATGGAGTTATGTTGGGAAGCTAACAGATGCTCAGAAAAGCATGTTGGATGATAGGTTTAAATGGAAGGTCAGTATAAACCTTCATGTTGTGTTCCTTGTGTGTTGTGTTGTGTTTCTGATTGTCCTTCTTCCTCATTTTCTACATTAGGTCTGAGAGATGGAGAAGAAAAAGGAGGGAAAGCCAGGAGAAGCAAGAGCTGCTTTAAGGCGTTCTGTCAGGGAAAATGGGTATGCCTTTTTTCTGATGCCTGTTTAGTTGATTAGAAAAGAAATAAAGCATGAAGGTGCCATATGTTAAGAAGTCTAATCACACTTATTTTTAATGAAAGTGAACAAAACTATTTGGGAATCCAAATCCATTTAATTGGTCATCATTTATCTTGATCCTTATTGTTTTCTTCCTGCTATTGCCTTACTGTGAAGCTCATTCTTTCAATAAATTTACTTATTTATTTGTAATTATCATATAGTAATATCAAGAAAATAATGTGTTACCCTTGCTTAACTGAATTATTGTATGATGTTTGATATCATAGTAGCAATTTCAGATTTTGGCACTTTGTCGGACAGTATCTAAAATCTTTTAAAATTTTGGCTGCTTGTTTGAGAAATGGGTCATTATTTTGGGATTGATCTTCAGAATAGAAACCAAAATGAGACCTATTTTTGCCTTCTGAAATGGCTGTTTGAATTTGAGATTCATGCATGATTTTTAAATTTGTGCCAAGCATTTTGATGATTCTACTGTGTATTGGCTTTTCATGTTTATGAAGTACACACATGAATTATCTAGATTCTGAAAGGAATATATCTCAAATTTGGCAGATACATTATTAAATTCTCTAGTCAGATTCATGCTATTTTCTATTGACAACTTCGTTTATATGTTAGATCATCTTCTCTCAGTTTTATCGTGTTGGTTGCTATATAAGTAGTTAATTCATTTTGTGTATTTGTAATGTACAGCCAAGTGAATCCAATACATTTGCTGATATAGAGGCAGTTTATCAGTGTCTTCAGACTTAATTCTATAAGGATAGTCAGTTGGCAGTGCACCAATACTGCACTTGGCATCAAAATTGCCAAGGTTAAGAGGTGTTGTTCTATATAGTGGCACATTCTTTCTGGCCTTCTTGTACTCTTGCCATGTGAAGTTCACATTTTGCTTTAGCATTTATATGGTAAGGATCAATCATGATCGGTATTGTTTGTAATAAATATGTGAATCATGATCAGTTGGCATCTCGTATGTACTAATATGCTCTGTTTGTTTGCCAGTTAGAATCGCATATTGATTACTAAATTATGTTTGAGCCCTAGAGTTTATGCTATTGCTGTTGCAATGTTTGAGCTAGTTATTGTTCTAATATATGCAGAATATCAACAAAATAATCTTGATATGTTGTATTCTTGCTAATATAATAGGTAACAGAACTGGTAGGCATGCATTGGAACGATTACACATACTTTTAATAGAACTGGTAGGCATGCATTCAACCATTTTTCAGGGGCTGCTATGACAATGAAATTAGAAAAAATCCAAGGGCTAAGAAGGCCTTGCATGTCAATATCTTTTCTCAACTGTAAGAAGCAATTAAAGTTTGATAATAGGCTGTTTTCAAGTGCTACATTCCATATAAAGTCCCATATATTCTTAAAATTCTATTTGTATTGTGTTTAAGCTTTTCTTTTATGTATACATGATCTTAAACATAAATTTTTATTTATTTTAAAGTTTTATAAAATTATTATGTTTTCAAGAAAGACTATATAATATAAATAATTTTTTAAAAAATATTTATAATATATATATATATATATATATTCATACTTGACGGTCCAAAACATTCAAATATGATAATTAGGAAAAATACTATTCTAAAAAACTTAACAATAAATAGTCAAATATGAGCAAAAAATTCTATCATATTTGATAGTATCCAAACAGACAAGTATTAATAAACAGCCAAATATAACTAAAAAATTTTGTCACATTTGACAGTATCCAAACGGACAAGTATTAATAAACAGTCAAATATGAGCCAAAATTCTGTCATATTTGACAGTATCAAAACGGACAAGTATTAAAAATACCATTTTATAGTAATATTTGCCAGTTAAAAAAGAGTCAAATATTATTCTATGCTCACATACTTGACGGTTAAAAGCAATCAAATATGAAAAAAATTCGACCGTTAGGTTCATCATATTTGACTGTTACTGTCAAATATTATTAACAATAATTTAAAAATTTTGACTGTTAATTTTGTCATATTTGACGGTTTCTGTCAAATATTTCTCCCATAAACCGTCAAATAATGCAAAAAATTGAATTCCAATGGTATATAAACCTGACTATTTTGTAAGAGTAAAATATGTTGCAGTGAAAATTTGACTATTTGACCAACTGTTAACTATTATCATATTTGACGGTGACATATATGACATGCAATAACCGTCAAATATGATCATATTTGACAGCTAAAAACAGTCAAATATTTATTTTTTTTTGTAGTGTATATTAAAGAGAGCTGTTTTAACATCTATTTGAAAGATTTTTAAATTTAACAAGCAAGCAGTAGCAAGTAACAACCTAATAGATTCTAGCCTAGCTATAGGTGCAAAGTCTCATCAAAATCAATTCCCTCAATTTATGTATACCCTTGAGCAACTAGTCTAGCTTTCTTCCTAATCACTTGCCCATTTTCATCACTCTTGTTCTTAAAATCCATTTAGTTCCAATGACATTAGTGTAATCAAGTCTGGGAACTAAATCCAAACTTTATTTCTGTCAAATTGATTTAGCTCATCTTGCATGGCTTGAATCCAAGCATCTTCTTTAAAAGCATCGTTAACAATCTTAGATTCCTGATTCCTAAATGTGACATAGCATGAAAAACTCACCTGATTCCTTACCTTAATTCTGGTTTTAACTCTACCTTCTAGACTTCTAATAACAGAAGTGGTAGGATGTGCCTTTTGAATCGAGGTTGGGGGATCCCTGATCTTGTATCAATTTTGATTTCATCTATGCTTAAATCAATACTATCAGAGATTTCAATCTCATCTATCTTAACTTCTGCATTACCTTCTGTGTGATGGTTTTGTGTTCTCTGCAAAATCTGTTCAAGTTCTACCAATAGGCTCTGCAAAGCTTTCTATGACCTCTTCATTTAAAAATCTGCATAATCATCATAATCATCAAGCATAACATTAGTAGATTCCATAATGTTTTCAGTTTGCATATTATAGACCCTATATGCTTTGCTATTCAAAGAATAACCAATAAATACTCCATCATCACTTTTCTCATCAAATTTTTCAAGTTGATTTCTATCATTTAGAATATAACACCTACAACCAAAAACATGAAAGTGTTTAAGGTTAGGTTTTCTCTCTTTTAACACCTTATCAGGTGTTTGACAGGTTTCTAGCCTTAAGAAAACTCTATTGATGATGTAACATGTTGTGTTGATTGCCTCTGCCCAAAGCCTCTCTGTAAACTTCTTGCTCTTCAACATCACTGGAGCCATCTCCTACAATGTCCTATTCTTCCTCTTCACAATTCCATTCTGTTTAGAGTCTTGGGTGTTGAAAATTCATGAGTGATGCCATGAAGTATGCCATGAAGTTTGCAAAAGTCTGCATAACTCTTATTTTCAAATTCCTTCCCATGATCGCTTCTAATGTTGACAATTCTACCAATGTTTCTATTCTGTGCATTCTCCACCTTGACACACAGGTTTCTAAATATATCAAATGTGTCAAATTTTTCTTTAACAAAATTTACCCAATTATACCTTGAATAGTCATTTACACAAACAAAAACATATCTTTTCCCTACAATGCTTTGAACTTGCATTGGACTCATGAGATCCATATGTAACACTTCAAGAATCTTTGAAGTGCCAAGAAAAGAATTAGAATCATGTGAACTCTTAATCTGCTTACCTTTTTGGCAAGGGCCATATACAATGTCAGGCTTATGCTTAAACTTAGGCACTCCTCTAACTGTACCAGTTTTAGTTAATTTGACTATGTCCTTATAATTCATATCACTAAGTTTTTGATGCCATAATTCAATCTTAGAAGCTTTTAGCATGCAATGCACTCAATTTAGTCAACAAACAAAAGTTATCATTAGATCTACTGCCTTCAAGAATGCAATTCTTATTCGAATCAAGAACCATGCATTTATTCTGATTAAACTCAACTAGTATAATTATCATCATAAATCTGACTAATATTGAGTAAATTGGCTTTAAGACTTTCAACAAAAAGTACATCATTAAATTTAGGTAAACTGGCCACATATAATGTACCTTTACCCATCACTTTGCTTTTAGCACCATCTCTAAAAGTGATTGAATATTAACTACATGTTCTGAAAGTCTTTAACAACTCTCTATTACCTATCATATGTCTTGAACAACCACTATAAAAGTACCAAGCGTCCTTAGCTTATGCATTTAAAATAGTTAAAGTAACATTACACTTTGTTGTGTTCACCCAGTTTTATTGTGTTTTATGTGACTATTTGTGTTGTGTGTTACGTCACTGCGTATGTTGTTCATTTTGATACAGTGGATTGTTAAGTTTATAATATTTAGGCCTAATATGTCCCTTAACACCACAAAAGTAACATGTTGGAATAAATATTCTTGTCATAGACACTAGAGATTTCACAAAATGTGAAGGTGCATTATGAAGTGAACTTTTAGAACTTTTTGTTGAAGAACTTTTACCTGAACTTTGAGTACTTTTACCTGACTTTTGTGTTTCTTTAACCGAATTGTTTGAGATGTCAGATTTTGATAGTTCTGACTTTGTTGAGGAATCTGATTTCTGTAAGTTAATTGGTCTAGAAACTTCCACAAAAATAGTTTTGAAGTGGATGTTAAGGAAATATATGGGTGAGTTCACTTCTTTTGTTTACTTGGTTAAGCAAAGACTTCGGCTTGCTCGAAATGTTCTCATCAATTCATTACACTAGCGAATTCATTGCTCATCCATAAGTTTCTTTTCTCAATTCTTGTACTTCTTCATAATATAAAATTCATTTTCTACAGTCAAACAAATGAATCAAAACCTAGCTAGATTTTTTCTTATGTCAACAATATTTTATAATCACGTACACAATATCATTGTTATGATTTTTTTTTCCCTCTTACTCTGAATTCTACCTAAAATTTTGATTCTATATATAATATCAGAACAAAACCTTTAAGAGCAGTTCATTTTTTTTCTCTCTCTCCTTTAGTTAGGCAGGACAATACCATTACAGGGATTTTTAATTATAATTTCTATAAGCTTTATTTTTATTCTTCTTCCTAATTAAATCTATATCAATGGTCCTTGATATTTATAAAGAATTAATATAATTTAATTTTTCCTTTTCTTATTTTATGGCATACATAATTTCTTTACTTTCTTTTCTACTTTTAATTTTATAGATTTCTTATGTGATTACAATAGTTAAGCTATTAGTAATTAATTTTTTTCGAAAATAAAATATCAAAGGACAGTAATTTGGTGTATATATATGTATATATACATATACATACATACATACATACATACATACATACATATATATATATATATATATATATATATATATATACACATATACATATTTATATTGTTCTTAATGGCAGTTCAAAATATATTTTTCTTAATGCATTTTCATTTTCTTTTCTTTTGTTCTAAGATATATTTAAGAGCTTATTTTACTCTAATTGGTGTTTTATAATAAAATTTCTTTTGGTGCCTTCGTCATGCATATAAAACAAGGGTGGGGCTATACGCTCTACTAAAAATCTCTAAACATCTCAATATATTAGTAAAAAGTAATGTACCACAATATTAATAAATAGTAATGTTAGACTTACAACCATCATACAAGTGAAATGCTATAACTTGATATGATGGTAGTGTATATAACAAAATCTTATTGAGAGTTTGAATTCTATGAATACTATACGTCTAGCACTACTCATTAATAAAAATGTAAAAGCCTTAATTAACGATAACAAAAATTACTGCTAAGGACATAATAAAAAATATCTTAAAAAATAATAATTAATGAATTTATTGTAGAAAATTAAAATAACTTTTTATAAAGATTATATTTATCCTAATTCATAAACCCTAATCTTTTGTTTAGGTATTAATTGAACCAATCAAATATTCTTTCCATTTGTAATCAAATTTTGAATAAATATAAAAGTATCTATTTGAAAATAATTAGTCTAGTTCCTCTTCATTTTTGCAATTGACATTAAAAATTAAAAAAAAAACTCCTTTATTTTCTCTTCATGTTTTCAATTGCATATTTGTAGAAAAGTTAGGGTAAATTAAAGAGATAGGATAGAATGATTTTGTTGGAAAAAAGAAATAGTTGACTGTAAATCAAAATTAATAAAACTCCATTGAAATTAAAACTCTTTTATTTCCTCTTCCTTTTCACAATTAATGTTAGTTTGCAATAGAGATAAGTTGCAGATTTGCACTGGAGAGGAAGTAAAGAAAGAGAATGATTTTAGTAGAGATAACGTATAGAGAGAGAGAGAGAGAGAATGATTTCTTGAAAACAACATAATTAATCGAACATTTGATTTTAATTACTCAAATTACAAGGAAATATTGAGGTAAATTATACGTTGAATTAAATACTTTCCCTCTTCATTTTTTATCAGAGTTCTTGACAATTAGGAATTGTAATTTTTAAACAATATATTAAAATTTATTGAATTACATTCAATAAGAATATATGTGACATTTAAACTGGTGCAGAGAGAGTAAAACTAAATTTTACTTTTTGAGTGAGGGGTTTTTTGAGAAATAGATTCTATAGATAGAGTATATTTGGGGTTTCATATGACTCAAACTATAAAATAATTACAACTAGTAATTACCTTTTTATGCCAGCAAATTAAATTAAGGGACTGATTTGATTGAGAACCCCGCTAAAATTGTTAGAGAAGTAATAATGACACGGGCTAAGGATTTATCTGATGATATCGTGTTCGAAATTCTATCAAAACTACCCATGACATCTTTGAAGCTGTTCCAGTGTGTTTGTAGACATTAGTTTGCCTTAGTCAAAAGCGAAAGCTTCATTTCCAAGCACCTCAAAAACTACAACAATAACAATACTTGTCTTGTTGTGCATTATAATAGCTATATTATGAATTACAACGATCCAGCTGAAAATATTGCTCTTTTCGTTGATGAAACACTAACAAATTTGTTATGTAAAGATCTTAAACCTCCAGGTGGTGAAATATTTGGGCATTTTGGGGGTTCATATGATGGCTCATTTTGTGTACACCAAAATAATGAGTATCATGTACACCTATCGAACCCTGCAATTGAGAATCCCGAGCATTGCCTAGATACAAATTTAATTTTGGCTGTGCCTCGGAAGCCCATAATACTATTTTTGAAATTGGATTAGATTTAGTAAGTAATGATTACAAATTGTTTTCTATAATCACCATGGCAACCTAAAGGATTGAATTTTGTATGTTCTCACAAGTTTTGCTGTACAGCCTAACTAATGATTCTTGCCCATATATGTAGAAGCTGGTGATGTATATTGCAATTATTTGCGATTTGAATGTCATTATGGTAGCACATTCATGGATAGAACATTTTATCGGCTGGCATGGCATCGCGACGGCATTAAAAGAACGATTTCATTTCATTGGGCGACCAAAGATTAAAACAGATATGTGCTCCAATAGGTCCTTTTGATCACGATGATATTCATGTTCGAAATTCTAACAATTATAAACAAACTCCGACGAGAGAAAAACAACATAAGCAGAGGACGAAAAGGATTAAATAATCAACAAAGTCCAAAAGAGAAATTTATATAATACATAAATAATCATGACACAAACTTATTGGAGTCTTGGACATTATTTTAGTTCTGAATTATATCCATGACATAAATTTTATATTTTCAAAAATTAGTATCACAAAAAAGAGAAAAGATAGAGATAGCGAGCTACAATTAGATGTATGAAAGTCCATCCAAAAGTCATTTAAGGTAATGGTCATCAAGCTTTGAGATTTGTATTATTTGCTAAGGATTTTCTTTGGCTTCCCATTCTTAGCTCTACATCTTTTATATATGATATAACATGTTAAGAATTACGCCAAGTATGTATGTATGTATGTATATATATATATATAATATAATATAATATAATATTCCAAAATGAAGATCAGAAAATCGCTTGGCATCCTTGGGCAAGGACGACTTGACTCAATGCAATAACCATATGGTCAAGATTGAACTTAAGAAAAAAAAAAAAAAAAAGAATCTGATGTTGAGTTTTGAGCAAAACTAATGTGAAAAACAAACAGAGCTAGAGCTAGGAAAACTGGATATGCTTTCATCTTGAATGGATTACGAAGGGTCTACCAACAAAATTATGTCTCTACTTGAATTTGTGGATAGGGTATTGGGGTCTTAATGTCAATTCCCAAACAATTAAAAATACAAGTAAAATAAACACAAAAGCACATTGCATGGCAACTTCAAAGAAAATAATTGAAGTATGGATACAGGACCTGGGAAGTGATTTGTTAAGTCCAATTAAGACCTTGATTATTTCCAGTCAACAAAATTAAAGTTGTCCATCACGCTCTTTCCCCGAAGCAAGGAAAATAGTTTAAATAAGTAGAAAGTGACTTAATTAAGGCCACTTTCGTTTGCCCTTAAGCTTAAAAAGGAAGTAATGAGTTTTAATTGGCTTGTGAAATAATTAGTTTATAAAATTAAAAGAATAGATATTTTAACACAAACTTTTATGTTTATGAAAGTATGCATGTATAAAAGGTTTATTTATTTATTCATAAATTTTTATTTTATAAATCTTTTAATAAATTTTTTAAATTCCAAATTAAATGAACTTGTTATACATGCATACTTTCATAAACATAAAAATTAATATTGTTATGGCCATAAAAAAATTGTGCCTTAATTAAATCTAATATAGTAAGCTCATTATTTAGGCTTATTGTCTGGGTCATACAATGACTCCTCCTAATGCCTATATAAACCCTCCAAATTTTTACTCAAGGTATGCACACTTTTCTAAACTCTTTCTCTCTCTAAATTTCCTTCGCTTTTGAGAGCTTCTCTCTCTAGGAAATTCTCCTAGAAAATTCCGGTGTGCCGGAAGCTAACTTGGGCGTCGGAGGGTTTTCCCTGGCACCTTTGACTATTTTCTTTGCTTTCAGGATTGGACCCGACGTACAATTCAAGCTCCAACCCGCTTTTCGGCCGTCTGAAAATCGTGCATCAACAGTTGGCGCTGTTTGTGGGAAGGATAATCTAAGCCTCTTTAGTTGTTACTCCCATCCAAATATAATCAAACACATCATGAGTCACGCATCCCAACATTCAACCTCCCTAGAGGTTGACGAAGAAATCGAGGTAGAAGCACCTCCCCGACGTCGAAGGGTAGTTAATTCAGGGAGAGCTTTAGTAATATCCTATGGGATGGGCCCTAACCCCAAGTAACCCCGACTTCCACCTAGGAGACCGAGGAAAGGTAAGACGAGTTGATTGACAATGATGGAGCATACCATGCGAAATTTTGGTGAACAAATGAACCGTATGGTGACTATGCTCAAACAAGCCTTTGGACATAGTACTTAACAGGCTGCAAATACTGCTAGAAATAACCCAAGGAATGCTATGGTAGTACCTATGTCCCAACGGATGTTGGTGGACATACTAACCTGGTTGCACAGACCACTGGATTACCTCTCCATCAGGTCATTCGACCAAATCTTTCCCATCCTATTATTTAGGGAGAGGATGGTCGCCCAAAGATTCCTCCTCTTCCACTCATCATATTTGAACAACGATTGGTAGAAGTAGACCTTCGTCACTCTTTAAACAAAAAAGTGTCATACAAGTGTTGAGCAAGGAACAAAAGGAAGTAATCTTGATCAACCAGCCTATTCTTATCATGGTTCTTATGCTCCAAAGGGCAACTACCAGTCAAAAAGAAATCGCCCCAACTCACCACCTAGAAGTAAGGATCATCGCCCACATATTGTTCCAATGGATGTCTCAGAAGAGGAAACATCAGATAATCATTATGCGGAATTCAAGCAAGAAATGGATGAAAAAATTTATAAACTGGAGAAGTTGATTAAGCATTCAGGAGGAGAAGAGGATGGTCGTCCACAATGGGAGTCACCCTTTGCTGAAGATATTCTTAGGGAAAGATACCCATACGGATTTTGGATACCACAACTTGAGCTTTACCAAGGGACAACTGGCCCCCGAGAACATTTAGACTCTTTTGTTTCTCATATGAAGATACAAGGGGTCTCCCGAGGAATAATGTGTAGAACTTTCTCTCTTACCCTTGGAGGATCAGCTAAGTAATGGTATAGGAGGTTACCAGCCTCATCCATCTCCAGCTTTGATGAGCTTGCTCGTAGCTTTCTCACACACTTTAGCAATATGAAAACAAGAAGTCGACCAGCACAAAGCCTTCTTTCAATCAAGCAGGGTCGTAATGAATCACTCCGTGCATTTGTGGACAGGTGCCAGCGGGAGGTCGATCGAGTGGATCAATTTAATGATGGTTATGCTATGCAAGGTTTGGTCTAAGGAATCAAAGGGGAGCTCCCTCTAGCATGGGAATTTTCTATTAACCTCCCACACACGTACCAAGAAGCATTGGCAAGGATCTCTAGCCATGTCGATGTAGAGGAAATTTATCAAGCAAATTACCCTGGGCAGACTCCGGTGATGCCTAATTCCTCACGTGTAGATGGATGGTCGTATGGCAATCACAGGAGAGAGCATCATAATAGAAATCAGAGATCAACCTCGGACTGACACTCTGTGCGAGATACATTTAGAAATGATCATCTTTTGTTGCAAGGGTCATTCACCCAACCCCGCCAAGAGTATCATGATCGACCCTAGGAGGAGCACCGTACTTTCACATTACTTAACATGCCATAGCAAGATGTCTTGAAGGAAATCAAAGATAAGGGACTACTAAAAGAACATGTCCCCTTATAGTTGAATCCAAGAGCAAGAGATAAGAGAAAATTTTGTCATTTCCACCGGGCTTATAGTCATAACATTGCAGATTGCTTTGAACTGAGGAAACAAATCGAGGGTCTTATCAAGGATGGCCAGCTACAAGAATACATTTATCACCCCTCTGAACCATCTAGCAAGAATGACAAAAGGAAAGAACCATTAGAAGAAGTAGCCACGATTTTTGGGGGAGTAGTGGCTGGTCTGAGTGCCTAAGCCCGAAGGCACCTAGCTAGGCAAGCAAGATATGACCTCCTCGTTATGAAGTCAACTTGACAGCCTCTTCTACCAATGTTAGGGATCATGACGTTATCTCTTTTTCATCTCAAGATGCTCAGGGTATCCATCATTCTCATTGTAATGCCTTGGTCCTCATAGTAATTGTGGCCAATAAAAGGTTAAAAAGAGTATTGGTTGACAACGGGAGCTCAACTGACATAATGTCATTGGATGCATTTGATCAACTGGGTCTTAATCGTAGAGATATGAGAGGCATCCAAACTTCTCTGATGGGATTCGCTGAAGGAAAGGTTAGGAGTAATTTCGTTACCTGTGACCTTGGGAGAAGGCTCGCTACAGATAACCAAGATGGTGAATTTTCTCATGGTAAATCATCCCGGTGTTTATAACGCCATTCTTGGACAGCCATCACTTTACGACTTCAAAGTAGTAATGGGTGTCTATCATCATGTCTTGAAATTTCCAACATCTTGAGGGATAAGAGAAGTTAGAGATGAACAATGAACCTCTCGAGAATGCTACAACATGGCTTTCAAAGAGAAGGCACATAATCTATTGATGATTCGAGAAGAACCTTCGGAAGGGATGGAAAGTTTGGATCTATGAGACCCTGTGAAAGGGGAGGTTGCAGTTCCAATGGAAAGAATGGACGATGTTCCTATCTGTTTGAATAATTCAAAAAAGACAGTGAAGGTGGGTAAGAGTCTTCCTCTACCAATCAAAGACAAATTGATTGGTTTTCTCTGAGAATACAGTGACGTTTTTGCATGGTCTTATGAAGACATGTCGGACATAGACCCAAGTATAGCGGTCCATTGCCTTAATGTCAACCCTCAAACTCAACCCATTCGACAAAAGAGGAGGTACCAAGCCCCAGAGCGTTCAGAGGCGATTGCCTTAGAAGTAGAAAAGCTCTTGACAAGTGGAATCATTCGAGAGGTAAACTACCTTGAATGGCTCTCTAATGTCGTATTGGTGAAAAAAGCCAATGGAAAATGGCGTGTCTGCATCGACTTTAAAGATTTGAACAAGCACTGCCTAAAAGACAGTTTTCCATTACCTAGGATAAATCAACTAGTTGATGCCACAGCTGGCCACCAATTGTTGGGCTTCATGGATGCTTATTCTGGTTATAACCAGATTCCAATGTACTTGAAGGATGAAGAAAAAACAGCTTTTATGCTAGAGTAAATGATGGAGAGGGGCACACATGGAGTTTACTAACCGTTGATAGAGGGTTATGCTGTTATCAAATGATGCCTTTTGGACAAAAAATGCTAGAGTAACCTATCAACGGTTAGTAAACTCCATGTGTGCCCCTCTCCTAGGAAAGACCATGGAAGTTTATGTGGATGATATGCTTACCAAGAGTATGGATGCTAGATCCCATGTAGACGACCTCCGAACAACTTTTGACATCCTCCGAAAACATAATATGAAGCTGAATCCCACTAAATATGCTTTTGGGGTATCCTTTGGAAAGTTTTTAGGATTCATTGTCACCCAAAGGGGAATAGAGGCCAATCTTGAGAAAATCTAAGCACTTCTGTAGCTTGAGTCTCCCAAAACACCAAAAGATATACAAGTTCTCACTGGACGACAAATGTCACCCTTTTTTTAAAGCTTTAAGGAAGTGCAAGCAGTTTGAATGGACAAATGAGTGTGAGAATGCTTTCCTACAGCTTAAGAGATACTTAGGTTCTCTTCCTCTCCTCTCCAAACCAATTATAGGGGAACCGCTTTTTCTCTATCTAGCAGTCTCCGCATATGCAATTAGTGCAGCTCTTATCCGTGAGGATCAAGGAATTTAGAGGCCAGTCTATTATATGAATAAGGCCTTGACAAATGTCGAAGGTCGATACCCTCCTATGGAGAAGCTGGCTCTCACCTTAGTTGTTGTTGCACGAAAGCTTCGCCTATATTTTCAAGCACACACTATTATGGTAACCGCTGATCTCCCTTTACGATAGGTCCTCTATCATCTAGAGCTTTCGGGAAGACTCATTAAGTGGTCCATTGATTTAAGAGAGTTTGACATACATTATATTGCAAGACCATCTATCAAAGAACAAGCAGTTGTTGACTTCATTGTAGAATTTTCAGGTAGTGGAGTTAAAGAGGATGAAGAGACCAGTGTAGGATCAAATGATCGACCAATGTCTATAGGAATAGATCCACAGAAGGCATGCGTCTTGTTCATAGATGGGTCTTCTAATAAGATTGGTAGTGGAGCTGGCTTGATTTTGTCAACCCCAGATGGGGTAAAAGTTGTTGTGGCCTTACATTTTAATTTTAAAGCCACCAATAATGTCGCAGAGTATGAAGCTCTCCTTGGAGGACTTAGGTTGGCAGTTGCCCTTGGAATAGAAGAGATTGCCATCCATAGCGATTCCCAACTAGTGGTTAACCAAATCTGCGGAGACTATCAGGCAAAAGGCTCTACCATGATGGCATACTTGGATAGAATTAACTTCTTTCTTTGCAGTTTTAAAGATTTTGACATCATAAGAGTCCTAAGGTTGGAGAATTCAAAGGCTAATAGTTTAGCAAGAATTGCCTCAACGGTAGATCCCGTTCTACCAATTGCCTCTCATATGTTCATTCTATAGTCTCCTAGTATATCAAAGTATGAACTTTCCCCGAAAAGAACAATGGCTATAAACGGTAGCCTGTGCTGGATGGACCCTATCATTAGATTCTTAGAGACAAGGGAACTTCCAACTGACCGAAATGAGGCGATCAAGGTAAGCGGGAGAGCATCAAGGTACACTATGGTTAATGGAGTTCTCTACAAAAGAGGGTTCAGCCTTCCTCTTTTAAAATGTCTTCGCCTAGAAGAAGCTAATTATGTCCTTAGAGAAATCCATGAAGGAATATGTGGTAACCATTCTGGTGGTCGATCTCTAGCTTATAAATGTATCAGGCAAGGATACTATTGGCCGACCATGAAAAATGATGCTAAGGCATTTTCATCTAGGTGCGACAAGTGCCAAAGATGTGCCAATATTCCAAGGAAAGCTCTTAAGAACATGATACCGATGCTGGCCCTATGGCCGTTCGCCCGATGGGGACTAAACCTTATTGGAACTCTTTCAATGTGTAAAGGACAAGTTAAATATGCTATTGTTGCGATTGATTACTTCATTAAGTGGGCGGAAGATTGACACATCCGAAAAAGGATTGTCTCCCAAGTATAGGAGCTGTCGAAGTAATAAAACCCGGTGAGACCGGGGTCGATCCACGAGAAAGGGAATTTAAGCGTTACAAATTATAAGCTAAACAAATGTGATTATGGATGATTCAAAGAGGTGACATGATAATATCAACAAGTATGTAAGATGGTAGGTGGTATTACCGACCATTCAAATATAAAACAAAAATCAAAAGGAGGTAAAACCATCCATGGAAATAGGTGGTATAACCAACCATAGTAAATTAAAGAACACTTTCATAAGGTGGTAAAACCTACCATAGTAAATAAAATAAAAAGTTCATAAACAATAGAATAATTAAAATACAAGAGGAACTAACACAATAATAATGAAAGCTAAGGTAGGGGATCCGCCCTTGATATTTCGAATAAGGATAATTAGCCCATTTTAGTTATATGAATTATATTTGTTTCATTAACCAATATTTATACCACTTCTTGTAATGGGTCCAAGCATCCCATGTGCCAATCATCATATTGTTCTAACCAAATCAGGTTCCTAATAGATCATTTCGTAAGGAAGAACCATAACATCATCTAGAAGGATCCAAGCATTTGATGTGCCCAAGGATTGTCGACAATGGTATCAAGACTCCATTTTTTTTTGTGGGGGGTTTTTTTTTTTTTTTTCTTTACGAGTGGTGTCATGATTGATTAAGAAATTAAATATAAATCATATTGAATAAACATTATAAGATTAGATTATTAAGCACATATTAAGAGTTAGAGAATCCTTATTCTCATATCAAGGGTTTCACCCTTTCACCTTAGCAAAAGAGAAATTAGAAGAATATTATAATAGAAAGAAAATAAAATGCAAGAAAAAGAAAATTCATTAATAACATAAACACACAAAACACAAAACAAGATCCTAGCCAAAGCCAAAATGTTCCAGCCAAGGCCAAGATGCCCTAATGGGTCACAAGGCACCTCTATTTATAGATACATCCAGGGGCAAACTTGTCAAATGACAAGGGCATAATTGTCAAATATTAGTTGTAAATATCTTTGACAATTGGGATCATTAGGCACCGACTTTGACCATCAATTTTGACATCGAAACGTTGTGAATTATAATCACATGTCTCATGAAAGTTGTAGATATTTCTCTCAGCTTTCTAGAACATATTGATTTGCACAATTTGGATACGTATTTTGAGAGATACAGTCCAAATACTGAGGCCTGGTCAGACTGGGCCGAGACTGTAGATGGGTTCACTTCAAGCCCAATTTTGGTCCACTAAAAGCCCGAATTTGATGATCCTTGTGAAATGCAATCTTGTAGACAATTAAATCAGCTTTCCAAAACATTAATAATTGCACCATTCTGATCTATAAATAGAGAGTTATGCCCATTTTACCGAACCTGTAACAAAACCAAAATTAAGAGAAATTAATTCCAAAGATGTAAATGCTACAAATATGCTTTAGTTGAGGAATTTAATGACACTATTAATGCAATATGATGAACTAAACTCTTGTTAAACATGCATATTTAAGTGTTCATCACACCCCCTAACTAGCTTATTGCTAGTCCCTAGCACTTAAAGCGTTATTATTTAGAAGTGATTTATAGAATTTTCCATCCAAGGTGGTCATTATTGCACTCTCCTTGATTTTATCCAAATAAACAAACTCTCAACTGATTTTTTTTTTTTTTTATATGACTCATGTACCCTTCAGTCAAGATATCCACAAACCTTCTTTTGTGCTCAGTTGACACATGACTATGGGGCTTATTAGAAATAAGCCATATCGGTTCTAGTATTTGTTAAGGCTAACAACCTTAGGTAGGGGATATTCATTCATTTTATACATTTTTTTTCTTTTTTTTCTCTCTTTTTTTGTTTTTTTGAAAGAATGCATCTTTAACCCATGTAGCGAGCCTTAGGCTAATGACTCCCAGACCAGTTGGCCTTAGGGCATTAGGTTTTAAGACACCCCTACGAGCTTAACGACTCGGGTTGCCGATGCTTTATTTTTGTTTAGAAACTTGTGGATAGTGCAAGGTTCAATCCCATTAAGCTTTCTCCTTAATCCATGTAGCGAGCTTTGGGCCAATAGCTCCCAAACCAGTTGGTCTTAGGGTATTAGGTGTTGAGGCACCTCTCGGGCTTAATTGCTCGAATTAAGGAGGCTACAAGACCAAACTTATCCACCATTACTTTCTCTCTTTTTTCTTTTTTTTTTCTTTCATTTTTTTTTCATTTTTTTTAACTTTCCCCTTCCTTTTGTTGTTTTCCTAAACAAAACAAAAGAACTCAAATATTGCAATATTTCATTTCGCCACCCACAATCATACATCAAGGTATGTGTGTGTGTGAAGAAAGATTCATAGATACTTGCTTAATGAGCACATAAGCACACAATTTATTAAATGATAAGGTTGTGAAAGTTCATAGATTTGAATGATTCAAAGTGAAATGAATAAGACCTCCTTGTTATAAAATTCAAAAATCAAGACTAAATAATATCAAATTAGTCTTCAAAAATGCAAGAATAAAATGACAAATTGGTTAGAATGGGTTTCAAGAGTTCAAACTGGTCCTCTTTACTCTGCCATTCCTGACCCAGAATGCGTCTCAAGAGGATTTGAACTCCTTACACCGCACTCTGAATCTAATTACTAACTCGCTTTTTTTTTTTTTGGAAGAAAAATAAAATTTCAAGACACACTTATGTCTACTATCCTTCCCCCCAACCAGATAAACATTGTCCTCATGTTTAAATGTAGAGAGTAGATAATAGGAGACATTACCTGAAGCTTCTGTTACTCAAGAGAGATGACCTAAAAGACTCATAAAATAAAATGCTAAAATAAAATAAAATAAAAGACAAGAGAAAAAAAAATTACAAACGGAGATTCAGATCCAATTTGCATTTTTTGTTTTGCCCTCCTGACTAATTAATTTTAGTTCTAGCTGGGTCAGGTTTATACTCAACTGCTTGTCATTTGTCAAGTAACTCACCAGCAGAAGTGGCAGAAACAAGGAACTGTCTCGCCGAATGAGGGATAAAATTTTGTTCCACAACTGCATCAACAAAACTTATTAAAGGACGCAGAAATTTTTAACAATTCAACAAACCTATGGGTTTTTTGATTTTGGAGATTTTCATTGGGCCCAAGATAGGCATTTGAAAAAAATTTTTTTTTCTTCAAGAGTGCCAAAGCCCCTGGTAAAGGCAATAAAGGCATCTGAATTTGATGAGCAGTATGTGCCTGCGTTCATGCATAGAGGAGACATTTACTCCTTCCACAATCCGTTTTTCCAACATGCTTTCTACACAACAGCCAAACTTAGGAATAACTCCTAACACTTGACTACCTCCTACCTGTGCAGCTGTTGACACACAACCCATTAACCCAAGGCTACCTCCCCCATAAACCACATGAATCTTTCTTTTAGCCAGTAGCCTACCAAGATAGTTTGCTACTTCTACAAACTCCTCACTTTTACCCGGTTGAGATCCGCAGAATACACATATCCTTTAGATTCGATGTTGTGAAGTTCCCTCCATTTCTATGCAACTCTCTAACTATGTGTGAAGAAGAGAACAAGACGTGGTATTTATAGAGTGCAAAAAGATATGCTAATGATGATATCTGTCTAGGTAGCTCGGTTGTTTGTTGAAAAAGTTGACAATAATGCATAAAAATTCAAAAGATGATGAATAAGACACCATAAGTCAAACAAAAGATACAAATTCAAAAATGACAGCTATGAGGTATTAAAATTCCAAAATGATGGCACGCATGCATATGTACAGGTAGTTGTGACTGTGGCTCACATCTTCCTCTGGTTTTACGTCCAGAAACGGCTTAAACACCTTCTATGATTGGGGATATGCTTCCCATCCAGTTTTCTTATAAACTGGCAAACAGGGTCGTTTTGAGTCAGATTCCCAAGACTATAGCGTTCCTGCTCAT
>SNVD02010279.1:0-44126 GCA_013180625.2 Boswellia sacra | reverse complement strand
ATATTGGTCCTAAGGATTGTTGAAATATACAATCTTGACTCAGGTGTAACAACGCCACGTACCTCTTTTCTTGCATTTTGTGGGTCGATGATAAGATAATGATTGAATTAAGAATAACTCTTGGAAAATGATAACTGATGCATGGATCTGTGTGCTTGAAATGTTTATTGGTTTTCGCTTTGCTTTTGATTCCTTGCGCAACATTGAGTACTGAGCTATTATCACTGAGTTATTTGTTTACTTAGAGAAAGTTTATGTAATTTAAGTGTTTCTTCAGATTTTGATGAATTCTAGAACTTGTTTGATGGTCACTCGAGGCGAAATCCTAGACTGTGCAACATTAGGGAAATGATTTAGGTCATCTTTGGACCGTTTGGCCTTAATAGCCACCCTTGACTGAAATTGATCCCTAGTTACCCCTTTGAGCCTTTGTAAGCCTTTTTCTTTGTTAACTCACTAAAGATTTCCTAACCTCAAATAAATTTGTTCCAAACAGTTTATCCCTTACCTATGAGCATGTAGATCATTGACAATTAAATTCTGAGCTATGTTCTGGTTTTGGGAAGCTAGAGGAGGTTGGGATGTGTCATGAGCAATGCAAGTGAGTTCTATTATGTTTGTAAAAAAAAAAAAGAAAAAAAGAAAAAAAAGCCAATCTGTACTTATCGTCCACGTACTTACACATTGAGGACAATGTGTTGTTTAAGTGTGGGGGAGGGGAAGTGTAATATAAAAAAAAAAAGAAAAAAAAAGAGAACAAAAGAAGAAGAATAAGAGATCTATACCCTTAAGTGTTCTTAAAAGAATGAAACAACAAAGTGTGGGGGTGTAGTTTTCTTTTGTTTTCTGCAAAAAAAAAAAAAGAAAAAAAAAGATTGAGTGTTCTAAATAAGTTTGGGGGAGTAAACTGGTGAATTAAAATAAAGTTGTGTTATAGGGGTGAGCTCTACATAATCTTGAATGATTTATGTGTTTGTGGGTGATTTGAGCCAAATTATTACCCTTTATCATACCTTCACCAAAGCCAAACGTTACAAGCTTAATAAAGTCCTACTTGATCCTTGGTGTTGTGCATGTCTACATTAGTAGAGAGTGACTTGAAAAGCAGGCCTATGGAGTTCGTTTATACACACATCTTCACTATTAAATATGATTCATTTTTATGCATAAACTCATCAGGGTTACAAGTGATCAGGTGAGAATGGCTCTACACACACACACTTGAGGAATTGAAGTGAAGCGAAACTAATCTTTCGGATAAAATTCTTGATCAAGTGCATTATTTTGAAGTTTTCCTTGGGTTATAATTAAGTACAATCTTTGAGGCCTATTTTCAAGATGAAGCATTTGTGTGTTTTAATTTTTTGTTGATTCTGTTTCGGTTTAGTTTTATTTCATATTGTCGTAGTTGCTCGAGGACTAGCAAAGTCAAGTGTGGGGGAATTTGATAAGTGTCTATTTATATATCATTTTCATATCAATTCGTCCATGTTTCTTTGCTATATTCCTTGGTATTTTTATGTTTTTGTGTGGTTTTGATGTTTGTAGAGTTTTGGAGCAACTTGCACAAAAATGGAGTAAAACCCTTCATTTTCACCTCTGCTAGTCAACCATCCTCTCGGATTTAATTGTATTGATATACAATGAACCCGATGACATATTATATACCGTTGGAAAGCTCTCAAAGTCTATTTTTTGGAGAAAATTACGGTTTATAAATCCATTCAGTGTACCAAAAGTTGTAATCAAAACAGTGTGAGAAGTATAGAAATGTAATTCCATAAATCACTGTAGCATGTATAATAAGGGACACTGTAGCAGGTTACTGTAGCAGAGTATTTAAACACATTTTAGGGTTTTATTTTCATAACTGGAAGAGGGGAAAACGTGGAGGAGGCTGCATCTTTGGATTTCTCTCATCTCTTAGAGTTCTTGAAGGAGATTGAAGGCTTGGAAAGAGGAAGAACTACAAATCCTAAGAGATTTCATCAGATTTGCTAAGTTTTTCATTTCCCTTTCATTTTCTGGAATTGCTATGTATTGTATTGTATTCTGTCTGAATATGTGTAACTAAATCTGAATTGGTGAGTGGACGTGGTGATTTTTTTTTTTTTCTTTTTTTTTTCTTTTTTTCAAAGCCCTTGATATGGTTTTTGTGAATTGATTGTGCAAGGAATTGTTATCCAAGTCTCTAATTGAAGTTGCTTGTATTTTCCCATGTTTAATGCTTATGATTGCTTGCTGGATTGTATTTGGGTGGCCAACTGAATATAATCTGGATATTGTCTATTGCTCGACTAGAGATCTTGATCCGTAATTGTCTTGAATTTCTAATCATTAGTAGCAAAATTGTGATCAGAGATTACAATTGGAGAATATACCCTAAGTTAAATAATCCGAGCTTGTGTGTTTATTGCTTAGATCAACCTATCTTTCTTATCGTAATGCATCCATTGAATTAAATTTAGAGAGCTTGTTCTAGGTTGTTGAATGGATAGAGATTAAATAAAGAGCCTGTTTTATTTAACAACAAAGTAAGGAAAGATTGGGATAACAGAGCTTGTTGTTATCTAGGTTGATAATTTCAATACTGTAATTGGATGACAATTCTATGATTAATTCGCAAATCCATATCTTGTGGTAGAGAAGGATCCCTTAACCAGATTTCTCTCAATGATCTTCCATTCAAATTAACTTCTGTTTTGTTATTCTTAATTTGCATTCTTATTTCATTTAGTTAATCATTCAACAAAATCCCCCCTGTTTAGTTTATTGTTGCTGGAAAATAACAAATTCAATTAGAATCAATCCTCGTGGGAACGATATCTTAATCATCACTTTATTACTTGTGCGACTAGTATACTTGCTAGTTTCGAACGCATCAATGTGAGCCACAATCACAACTACTTGTATATTTGAATGTGTGTTGTTGTTGTAGAATTTTTTTTCTTGTTTCGTTTGATCTGATTATCAATGTTGTTTTTGTGTTGTTGTTGTTTGTTGATTTTTTTTGTTTTAATTTCAAGTTTTCTTTTTGACAAACCATATGACTACCCCATGTCGTAAGCACACGTGGAGATGAGTGTGGAGGTTTTGTCAACCCCCGCCGAAAGTGTATCTCCATTTTCCATGCTTCACGTGGGAGACAAGTGTGTAGGTTTTGTCAAACCTCGCCGAAAGCATATCTCATTTTTTCAAATCTTGGGCGATAAATCTGCATCGAGCAACCCCCGTCGAAAGTATGTCCCCATGTGTCAAAATTTGAGAGTTTTATGGGTGTATATATACATTCTGCATATTTTCATATGTCATTCCATAACCTGTCTCACAATTGAAAAGCATAATATCTAACGTGTCTTACACAAGATTAGAGCACTTGTAGAAATGGAGAAAACCCCAATTCGGCGATTTCGCAATATATGCGTATTTTGCGGATCGCAATTTGGTAAAGATGGAGAGTTTACCACAGCAGCTCTTGATCTGGGTAGGACATTAGCTGCGAGGGGTATTAATTTGATTTATGGAGGGGGTAGTCTTGGGTTAATGGGGTGTGTGTCAACAGCTGCATCCCTAGGAGGGAGCAAAGTTCTCGGCATTATCCCTAAACCATTAGCTGTACGAGAGATCGTAGGCAACACAATCGGGGAAGAGGTACAGGTCTCTAGTATGCATGAGCGTATTGCACATATGGTTGTTAAGTCCGATGCATTTATAGCTTTGCCGGGGGGTTATGGTACATTAGAGGAGATATTTCAAATCACCTCTTGGGCACAGCTAAACATCCATCGGAAACCCATTGGTTTGTTAAATGTTAATAATTTTTTGATGGTTTGTTGTCCTTTCTTGATCAAGCTGTAGAAAAAAATTTCATCTCACCGTCAGCAAGGCAAATGCTGGTTACAGCTTCAACTGCAGGAGAGTTAATTGACAAACTACAAGAATTCATCTATTCACCTGATCCAACAATGGCTCGGATAAATTGGTTTGGAGAAGGCAATGATAAGTGTATATTTATATATCATTTTCATATCAATTCGTCCATGTTTCTTTGCTATATTCCTTGGTATTTTTATGTTTTTGTGTGGTTTTGATGTTTGTAGGAGTTTTGGAGCAACTTGCACAAAAATGGAGTAAAACCCTTCATTTTCACCTCTGCTAGTCAGCCATCTTCTCGGATTTAATTGCATTGATATACAATGCACCCGATGACATATCATATACCGTTGAAAAGCTCTCGAAGTCTACTTTTTGGAGAAATTTACGGTTTATAAATCCATTCAGTGTACCGAAAGTTGTAATCAAAACAGTGTGAGAAGTGTAGAAATGTAATTCCACACATAACTGTAGCATGTATAATACGGGACACTATAGCAGGTTACTGTAGCAGAGTATTTAAACACATTTTAGGGTTTTATTTTCATAACTTGAAGAGCGGAAAACGTGGGAGGGGGCTGCATTTCTGGATTTCTCTCATCCCTTGGAGTTCTTGAAGGAGAAAGAAGATTTTGAAAGAGGAGGAACTACAATTCCAAGAAGATTCATCTACAAAGAAGATTTTCAAAGAATTTGCTCAGTTCTTTCTTTCCTTTTCAATTCTGGAATTTCTCTGTATTGTATTTGTTATTCTGACTGAATATGTGTAACTAAATCTGAATTGGTTGAGGGTGATTTCAAAGCCCTTGATATGGATTTTGTGAGTTGATTGTGTAAGAAATTGTTATCCAATTCTCTAATTGTAGTTGCTTGTATTTTACCATATCTAATGCTTATGATTGCTTACTGATTGTATTTGGAATGGCCAACTGAATATAATCTGTTGTTGTCTATTGCTAGATTAGAAATCTCGATCCGTAATTGTCATGAATTTCCAATCATTAGTAGCAAAATTGTGATCAGAGATTGCAATTGGAAAATACAACTTAGGTTAAATAATCCGAACCTGTGTGATTATTGCTTAGATCAACCTATCTTTCTTATCGTAATGCTTCCATTGAATAAAACTTAGAGAGCTTGTTCTAGGTTGTTTAATGGATAGAGATTAAATAAAGAGCCTGTTTTGTTTAACAACAAAGTAAAGAAAGATTGGGATAACAGAGCTTGTTGTTATCTACGGTTGATAACTTCAATGCTGTAATTGGATTACAATTCTATGTTAATTCACAAATTCATATCTTGTGGCAGAGAAAGAACCCTTAACCAAGTGTCTCTCATTGATCTTTCATTCAAATTAACTTCTGTTTTGTTATTCTTAATTTGCATTCTTATCTCATTTAGTTAATCATTCAACAAAACCCCCCCTGTTTAGTTTATCGTTGCTGGAAAATAACGAATTCAATTAGAATCAATCCTCGTGGGAACGATATCTACTTATCACTTTATTACTTGTGCGACTAGTATACTTGCTAGTTTCGAACGCATCAGGCAACAAAAGGCGTCAACTGGATTTAACCCTCCATCTGTAATCTCTATTTGCTGGTTTGCTTCGTTTTTGTTTGCTTTCTTTTTAGTGTGTTTATTTGAGATTTTTCATGTCGTTTCTTTTGAGCTTTTTCAGGTTATTTCTTTCGTCCCAGGTAATATTTTCTAATCTCGGTTTTTAGAGTGGTGGCTTAAAAAGTTCAAGTTCTCTTGAAACGCATTCTGGATCTCTTCAATCCATAATGGCTGAATAAGGAGGCTAACTTCTAAACTTTTTAGACCCATTCTAACTAACTTGTTTTTGTTTGCTGACTTGTTGAACTTTGTTATTTTATGAGTGAGTTTAGTTTTGCGTAATTTAGAGTTGTTATGTGTTTTTATTGATGCGTTCGAAACTAGCAAGTATACTAGTCGCACAAGTAATAAAGTGATAAGTAGATATATGGAACACTTAAATATGCATGTTTAATAAGAGTTTAGTTCATTATATTGTATTAATAGTGTCATTAAATTCCTCAACTTAAGCATATTTGTAGCATTTGCATCTTTGGAATTAATTTCTCTTAATTTTGGTTTTGTTACAGGTTCGGTAAAATGGGCATAACTCTCTATTTATAGATCAGAATGGTGCAATTCTTAATGTTTTGGAAAGCTGATTTAATTGTCTACAAGATTGCATTTCACAAACATCATCAAATTCGGGCTCTTAGTGGACCAAAATTGGGCTTGAAGTGAACCCATCTACAGTCTCGGCCCAGTCTGACCAGGCCTCAGTATTTGGACCGTATCTCTCAAAATACGTATCCAAATTGTGCAAATCAATATGTTCTAGAAAGCTGAGAGAAATATCTACAACTTTCATGAAGACATGTGATTAAAATTCACAACATTTCAATGTCAAAATTGATGGTCAAAGTCGGTGCCTAATGATCCCAATTGTCAAAGATATTTACAACTAATATTTGACAATTATGCCCTTGTAATTTGACAAGTTTGCCCCTGGATGTATCTATAAATAGAGGTGCCTTGTGACCCATTAGGGCATCTTGGCCTTGGCTGGAACATTTTGGCTTTGGCTAGGATCTTGTATTGTGTTTTGTGTGTTTATGTTATTAATGAATTTCCTTTTTCTTGCATTTTATTTTCTTTCTATTATAATGTTCTTCTAATTTCTCTTTTGCTAAGGTGAAAGGGTGAAACCCTTGATATGAGAATAAGGATTCTCTAACCCTTAATATGTGCTTAATAATCTTAATCTTATAATGTTTATTCAATATGATTTATATTTAATTTCTTAATCAATCTTGACACCACTCGTAAAGTGGAGGTCTTGATCCATTGTCGACAATCCTTAGCACATCAAATGCTTGGATCCTTTCTAGATGATGTATGGTTCTTCCTTACCGACACGAATCTAGTTAGGAACCTTGATTTGTTGTAGACATATGATGATTGGCACATTGGATGCTTGAACCCATTTACAAGAAGTGGTATAAATATTGGTAATGAAACAAATATAATTCATATAACTAAAATGGGTTAATTATCCTTATTTGAAATATCAAGGGCGGATCCCCTAACCTTAGCCTTCATTGTTATTGTGTTAATTCCTCTTGTATTTTAATTATTCTATTGTTTATGAACTTTTTATTTTATTTACTATGGTAGGTTCTACCACCTTATGAAATTGTTCTTTAATTTACTATGGTTGGTTATACCACCTATTTCCATGGATGGTTTTACCTCCTTTTGCTTTTTGTTTTATATTTGAATGGTCGGTAATACCACCTACCATCTTTACATATTTGTTGAGATTATCTTATCATTTCTTTCAATTATTCATATCATATTTGCTTAACTTATAATTTGTAACGCTAAAATCTCCTTCCTCGTGGATCGACCCCGGTCTCACCGGGTTTTATTACTTCGACACTCCTATACTTGGGAGACAATCCTTTTTCGGATGTGTCAAGTTTTTGGCGCCGTTGCCGGGGAAGGTAAAAATTTGGCGTACAAAATTGTAAGTATTTTCTTTTCCCATTTCTATTTTTATTTTTCTTGCATACGTTCATCTCTTCTCTCCCCATTTCTTTTTTTCATTTTTTCTGGCATGTGTTCATCTTTTCTTTGTCTTTGCATTAATTGGTAGAATTGTTAGTAGCCACTCATCTTGTCTGAAAAAAAAAAATCATGCTCATGTCCAACCAAGAACATTAATGGACTCCATAAATCTTAGGAGAACTTGTGCACAATCATGCATAGTCTTTCCTCATGATGCATTATACTTAGACCATGAATCGGATTTCAATCAATTCTTACCTCACTTTCATGGCCTAGATGTTGAAAACCCATTTTTGCACTTGAGAGAATTTGAAGAGTTTTGTAACGCTTATAGTGACCTAAATTGTAGCATAAAAATCTTGAGATTAAAGCTTTTTCCTTTTTCTCTAAAAGATAAAGCTAAGACATGGCTACAAAATCTTAGGTCAAGATCCATTAGCTCATGGGATGAAATGCAACAACAATTTCTTAAAGAATTCTTTCCTCCCTATAGAACAAATTCTCTCAAAAATCAAATCATCAATTTCATTCAAAAACAAGGAGAGACCTTTTACCAATGTTGGGATAGGTATAAAGCATTGCTTAATACTTGTCCTTATCATGGTTTTGAAACATGGGAACTAGTTTTAATTTTCTATGAAGGTCTAACAAATCAAGCTAGGCACATGGTAGATTTAATGTGTAATGGACAATTTGAAAACAAAGACCCTGATGAAGCCATTGATTACCTAGACTTGCTAGCAAAACATGCCCAAAATTGGAACAATGTTGGCACCTATGAGGTACCAAGAACATCTAGTAGAGGCATTTATAACTTTAGGGAGAATCATGATCTTCATGCTAAATTAACATCCCTAGCTAGAAAAGTCGAGGATTTAGAAATGTGGTCTATGCAAGAAATTGTCTGTCACACTTGTAATTCTAGTAATCATCCAACGGATGATTGCCCAATTGTGCCTACCTTTAGGAAAAGTCTCCATGACCAAACCAATGTTTTAAACACTTTCCAAAGGTCAAATCCTAATCCTTACTCACAAAATTTTGGATGGAAAAATCACTTGAATTTTGATTGGAGGAATGATAATCATGCACAATCTTACCAACCTCATTTTCAATCATATCAAAATTTTCAAAAATCTCATGATCATGCATTTTATGAGAATCTCGAAGAAACATTAAATTCATTCATTACAAAGCAAGAGGCTTTTAATAGTCAAATTGCTCATACTATGGCGAACTTGAATGATGCCCTTGAAAAGTTTGCATTTGCACTTAGTCCTCATGAGAAAGGTGAGTTTCCATCTCAACTAGAGCCAAACTCCATCAATCCACATGTGAGTAATCCAAGTGGCCAACATCTAGATGGAGATTCGGTAAGTACTCTTCACGATGGTAAGGTTGAACATATTCTTAACCCTTATGAGAAAGATGATGAATCAATCTTAAAGGGTAAGGAAGAGGTTAATAAACCTACACCTAGCAAGGAAGAGATCGAACCCTCATTTATGCCCTCATGTCATCATGCAAAGGAACACAACCAAAATTTTGACAATAATGAATTTTTCAAGCATGATGAATGTGAGGAAGCTAATAAGATTAACGTGGAAGACTATATCCAAAATGAGAATTTTTCAAGTCCTTCAGAAATTGGGTTAACTAGTTCATTTGACGTAAATACGCAACTAGTGCCTATTACTTCTAAAGAATTTTCATTGCTTGATTTTGTACAGGTGAAAGAGATTAAGAGTTGGGAGCCATGTTTTGAACAAAAGCAGGAAGAAACATCCACACTCAAGAATGCATGCCTCAAGGACAAACAAATTCAACTAGTGGTAATCTCTTCCTTTCTTACAAATAAAGGAAAAAGAAAGGTACCACCTCAATGGCATATTTTTGACCGTGGTAAATTACTTTCGAAGAGATTCCCCTTTTGGCTATTTTTTTACGATTGTTCAAATTGCATCCATCGGTGCCATATTTTTATTTTTATTCTTGATTTTTGCTATCATTTCTAGTTTTTTCTCATTTTATCTTATGTGCTTTTATTTTATTTGTGTGTTTGCATTTTATTTTCCGGTCAAGTGGCGGATACGGTACTCCGTGACATTTAAAGTCGGTTTTTCAGTTCCCTAAAAACTATTGCTCACCTTGCATCCATTTTCTTTTCTTCTCTCTCATTTTCTTCACATGGATACCATTCTCTCTAAATTGCACAAACATTTTCCCTCTCTTCCTCAAAATGATTTGCGTAAAATTTATAAAGCTCGTGCAGAAAGACTAAGGTTGTTGATGCGTAAGGGTATTCCTGCTGATTTAAGATGGTTAATTGAAGCCAAGGTCCGATTCTCTTGTGAGTTTTAAGATAATCTTGTTTCCCATATGCCAGGTTTGGGAAAAAGCTCTTATGCCAAAAAGCGAAGAGCAAAAAGGTTGCAAGTTTGTCACAAATGTGCAAGATGGACTTGTAACCAGCGTTGCTGCTTCTTGGGATATTTGTCTAACAATCGAGAGGATAAACTACAGTTCATCAAGAATGGACTCAGTAAAGAGTCTTTGGATGATATCCGAACGACTCTTGAGACGCATTTTTGTGGACTTGTGCAGCGTGAAATTTTTAATTTGTGGACACAATTCCGAGATGAGCAGGAACGCTATAGTCTTGGGAATCTGACTCAAAACGACCCTGTTTGCCAGTTTATAAGAAAACTAGATGGAAAGCATATCCCCAACTCATAGAAGGTGTTTAAGCCGTTTCTGGACGTAAAACCAGAGGAAGATGTGAGCCACAGTAACAACTACCTGTACATATGCATGCGTGCCATCATTTTTGAATTTTAATACCTCATAGCTGTCATTTTTGAATTTGTATCTTTTGTTTGACTTATGTGTCTTATTTCATCATCTTTTGAATTTTTGTGCATTATTGTCAACTTTTTCAACAAACAATCGAGCTACCTAGATAGATATCATCATTAACATACTTTTTTGCAATCCATAAATACCACATGTCTTGGTCTCTTCTTCACACATAGTTAGAGAGTCACATAGACATGGAGGGAACTTCAAAACGTCGAATCCAAAGGATATGTGTATTCTGTGGATCTCAACCAGGTAAAAGTGAAGAGTTCGTAGAAGTAGCGAATTATCTTGGTAGGCTACTGGCTGAAAGAAAGATTCATGTGGTTTATGGGGGAGGTAGCCTCGGGTTAATGGGTTGTGTGTCAACAGCTGCAAATGTAGGGGGTACTCAAGTTTTAGGAGTTATTCCTAAAGCTTTGGCTGTAGAAAGTATTGTTGAAAAAATAGTTGGGAAGGAGTTACAGGTCTCCTCTATGCATGAACGTAGGCACATATGCTCAATCAATCAGATGCCTTTATTGCTTTTACCAGGTGGCTTTGGCACTCTTGAAGAAATTTTTAAATGCCTCTTGGGCCCACTGAATTCCTCAAAAAACCATAGGTTTGTTGAATGCAAAAAAAATTTCTTTTATCTTTAATAAGGTTTGTTGATGCAGCTGTAGAACAACCATTTTATCCCACATGGCGAGAAAAGATCCTTGGTTCTGCACCTTCTGCTGGTGAGCTATGACAAATTACAAGAAAGTTGAGTACGAAAACCTGACCCAGCTGTACTCAAATTTAATTGAGGCTAGCGAGGGCAAAACAAAAAGTGCAAATTGGATTTGAATCTCCGTTTGTAATTTTTTTTCTTCTTGTCCTTTATTTTATTTTATTTTATTTTTAGCATGTTATTTTATGAGTCTTCAGGTCATCTCTCTTGAATAACAGAAGCTTCAGGTAATGTCTCCTATACTTTATCTCTCTACATTTAAACATTGAGGAGAATGTTTCATTTGGTGGGGGGGAAGGATAGTAGACATAAGTGTGTCTTGAAATTTTATTTTTTCTTGCAAAAAAAAAAAAGCGAGTTAGTAATTAAATTTAGAGTGCGGTGTAAGGAGTTCAAATCCTCTTGAGACGCAATCTGGGTCAGGAATGGCAGAGTAGGGAGGACAAGTTTGAACTGTGAAACCCCAATTCTAACCAATTTGTCATTTATTCTTGCCATTTTTGAAGACCATTGGATGATTATTTGTCTTGATTTGAATTTTATAACAAGGAAGTCTTATTCATTTCACTTTGAATCATTCAAATATATGAACTCTCACAACCTTATCATTTAATAAATTGTGTGCTCATGTGCTCATTAAGCAAGTATCTATGAATCTTTCTTCACACACACACATACCTTGATGTATGATTGTGGGTGGCGAAATGAAATATTGCAATATTTGAGTTCTTTTGTTTTGTTTAGGATAACAACAAAAGGAAGGGGAAAGTTTTTAAAAAAAAAAAAATGAAACAAAAAAATGAAAATGAAGAAAAAAAGAAAAAGAAAAAAAGATTGAGAAAAGTTAAGGTGGATAAGTTTGGTCTCGTAGCCTCCTTAATTCGAGCAATTAAGCCCGAGGGGTGCCTAAACACCTAATACCCTAAGACCAACTGGTTTGGGAGCTATTGGCCCAAAGCTCACTACATGGATTAAGGAGAAAGCTTAATGGGATCGAACATTGCACTATCCACAAGTTCTAAGTAAAAATAAAGCATCCGCAACCCGAGTCGTTAAGCTCGTAGGGGTGTCTTAACACCTAGTGCCCTAAGGCCAACTGGTCTGGGAGTCATTAGCCTAAGGCTCGCTACATGGGTTAAAGATGCATTCTTTCAAAAAAAAAAAAAAAGAGAGAAAAAAAAAGAAAAAAATGTATAAAATGAATAAATATCCCCTACCTAAGGTTGTTAGCCTTAACAAATACTAGAACCGATATGGCTTATTTCGAATAAGCCCCATAGTCATGTGTCAACTGAGCACAAAAGAAGGTTTGTGGATATCTTGACTGAAGGGTACATGAGTCATTTAAAAAAAAAAATCAGTTGAGAGTTGTTTATTTGGATAAAATCAAGGAGAGTGCAATAATGACCACCTTGGATGTAAAATTCTATAAATCACTTCTAAATAATAACGCTTTAATTGCTAGGGACTAGCAATAAGCTAGTTGGGGGGTGTGATGAACACTTAAATATGCATGTTTAATAAGAGTTTAATTCATCATATTGCATTAATAGTGTCATTAAATTCCTCAACTTAAGAATATTTGTAGCATTTGCATCTTTGGAATTAATTTCTCTTAATTTTGGTTTTGTTACAGGTTCGGTAAAATGGGCATAACTCTCTATTTATAGATCAGAATGTTGCAATTCTTAATGTTTTGGAAAGCTGATTCAATTGTCTACAAGATTGCATTTCACAAGCATAATCAAATTCGGGCTCTTAGTGGACCAAAATTGGGATTGAAGTGAACCCATCTACAGTCTCGGCCCAGTCTGACCAGGCCTCAGTATTTGGACCGTATCTCTCAAAATATGTATCCAAATTGTGCAAATCAATATGTTCTAGAAATCTGAGAGAAATATCTACAACTTTCATGAAGACATATGATTAAAATTCTCAACATTTCAATGTCAAAATTGATGGTCAAATTCGGTGCCTAATGATCCCAATTGTCAAAGATATTTACAACCAATATTTGACAATTATGCCCTTGTAATTTGACAAGTTTGCCCCTGGATGTATCTATAAATAGAGGTGCCTTGTGATCCATTAGGGCATCTTGGCCTTGGCTGGAACATTTTGGCTTTGGCTAGGATCTTGTATTGTGTTTTGTGTGTTTATGTTATTAATGAATTTCCTTTTTATTGCATTTTATTTTCTTTCTATTATAATGTTCTTCTAATTTCTCTTTTGCTAAGGTGAAAGGGTGAAAACCTTGATATGAGAATAAGGATTCTCTAATCCTTAATATGTGCTTAATAATCTTAATCTTATAATGTTTATTCAATATGATTTATATTTAATTTCTTAATCAATCTTGACACCATTCGTAAAGTGGAGGTCTTGATCCATTGTCGACAATCCTTGGCACATCAAATGCTTGGATCCTTTCTAGATGATGTATGGTTCTTCCTACCGACCACGAATCTAGTTAGGAACCTTGATTGTTGTAGACATATGATGATTGGCACATTGGATGCTTGAACCCATTTACAAGAAGTGGTATAAATATTGGTAATGAAACAAATATAAATCATATAACTAAAATGGGTTAATTATCCTTATTTGAAATATCAAGGGCGGATCCCCTAACCTTAGCCTTCATTGTTATTGTGTTATTTCCTATTGTATTTTAATTATTCTATTGTTTATGAACTTTTTATTTTATTTACTATGGTAGGTTCTACCACCTTATGAAATTGTTCTTTAATTTGCTATGGTTGGTTATACCACCTATTTCCATGGATGGTTTTACCTCCTTTTGCCTTTTGTTTTATATTTGAATGGTCGGTAATACCACCTACCATCTTTACATATGTGTTGAGATTATCTTATCATTTCTTTCAATTATTCATATCATATTTGCTTAACTTATAATTTGTAACGCTAAAATCTCCTTCCTCGTGGATCGACCCCGGTCTCACCGGGTTTTATTACTTCGACACTCCTATACTTGGGAGACAATCCTTTTTCGGATGTGTCAGATACCGTTTCCATGAGGATTGATCTAATTGAATTTGTTATTCGAAAGCAACAATAAACTAAATGAGGAGGGTTTTGTTGATTGATTAACTAGATGAAATATTAATGCAAGTAAAGAATAAAACAATGCAAATTTAAACAGATTGAAAAATCAATGAGAGAAACCTGGTTAAGGGATCCTTCTCTACCACAAAGATTGGATTTGCGAATTAATCGTAGAATTGTCATCCAATTACAGCATTGAAGTTATCAACAGTAGATAACAACAAGCTCTGTTATCCCAATCTTTCCTTACTTTGTTGTTAAATAAAATAGGCTCTTTATTTAATCTCTATCCATTAAACAACCTAGAACAAGCTCTCTGAGTTTCATTCAATGGATGCATTATGATAAGAAAGATAGGTTGATCTAAGCAATAAACACACAAGCTCGGATTATTTAACTTAGGTTATATTCTCCAATTGTAATCTCTGATCACAATTTTGCTACTAATGATTAGAAATTCAAGACAATTACGATCAAGATTTCTAGTCTAGCAATAAATCACAACCAGATTATATTCAGTTGGCCACTCAAATACAATCAGCAAGCAATCATAAGCATTAAATATGGGAGAATACAAGCAACTTCAATTAGAGAATTGGATAACAATTCCTTACACAATCAACTTACAAAAACCATTCAGGGGCTTTGAAATCACCCTCAACCAATTCAGATTCAGTTACACATGTTTAAGAATGTGGTAAATACAATACAACATGGAGAAATTCCAGAAAATGAAAGGGAAGGGAAAAACTTAGCAAATTTGATGTAATTCTCTTTGGATTGTAGTTCTTCCTCTTTCCAAGCCTCCTTTCTCCTTCAAGAACTCCAAGAGATGAAAGAATTCCAGAGCTGCAGCCTCCACCACGTTCTCCCCTCTTCAAGTTATGAAAATAAAACCCTAAAATGTGGTTAAATACTCTGCTACAGTGACTTGCTACAGTGCCCCGTATTATACATGCTACAGTGCTTGTGGAATTATATTTCTATACATCTCACACTGTTTTGATTACAACTTTTGGTACACTGAATGGATTTATAAACCGTAAATTTCTCCAGAAAATAGAATTCGAGAGCTTTCCAACGGTATATAACATGTCATCGGGTTCATTGTATATCAATACAATTAAATCCGAGAAGATGGCTGACTAGCAGAGGTGAAAATGAAGGGTTTTACCCCATTTTTGTGCAAGTTGCTCCAAAACTCCTACAAACATCAAAACCACACAAAAACATAAAAATACCAAGGATATAGCAAAGAAACATGGACGAATTGATATAAAAGTAATACATAAATAGACACCTATCAAATTCCAACACACTTAGACTTTGCTAGTCCTCGAGCAACTAAAATGATACGAAACAAAACTAAACCGAAACAGAATAAAAGAAAAGTTAAAACACACAAATGCTTCAACTTGCAAATAGGCCTCAAAGATTGTACTTAATTATAACCCAAGGAAAACTTCAAAATAAGGCACTTGATCAAGAATTTCATCTCAAAGATTAGTTTCGCTTCACTTCAATTCCTCAAGTGTGTGTGTGTAGAGCCATTCTCACCTGATCAATTGTAACCCGGATGAGTTTATGCATAAAAATGAATCATATTTAATATGGAAGATGTGTGTATAAATGTACTCCATAGGCCTGCTTTTCAAGTCACTCTCCACTAATGTAGACATGCACAACACCAAGGATCAAGTAGGACTTAATTAAGCTTGTAACGTTTGGCTTGGGTGAAGGTATGATAAAGGATAATAATTTGGCTCAAATCACCACAAACACATAAATCATTCAATATTATGTGGAGCTCAAGCCCATGACATAAAAAATTCATTCTTATATCAAAGACTATCATAAACTTATTCAGAACACTCGAACTCTCTTTTTCTTTCTTTTTTTCTTTTTTTTTTTTTTGTAGAAAGCAAAAGAAACTACACCCCCACACTTTGTTGTTTCATTCTTTTTAAGAACGCCCAAGGGTATAGAACTCTTTTTTTTCTTTTTTTTTTTTAAATGCAATTCCACTCCCCCACACTTAAACAATACATTGTCCTCAATGTTTAAGTACATGGAAGATAAGTACAGATTTTTTTTCTTTTTTTTTTTTTAAACAAACATAATAAAACTCACTTGCATTGCTCATGGCATAATCCAACCTCTTCTAACTTCCCAAAACCAGAACATAGCTCAAAATGTAATTGCGAATGATTTACATGCTCGTAGGTAAGGGATAAACTATTTGGAACAAATTCAATTGAGATTAGGAAATCTTTTAGTGAGTTAACAAAGAAAAAGGTTTACAGAGGCTCAAAGGGGTAACTAGGGATCAATTTTAGTCAAGGTGGCTCTTAAGGCTCAAACGATCCAAAGATGGCCTAAATCATTTCCCTAATGTTGCACAGTCTAGGATTTCGCCTCGAGTGACCATCAAACAAGTTCTAGAATTCAATGAAATCTGGAGAAACACTTAAATTACATAAACTTTCTCTAAGTAAACAAATAACTCAGTGATAATGGCTCGGTGCTCAATTTTTGTGCAAGGAATCAAAGGTAAAGCAAAAGCTAATTAACATTTCAAGCACACAGATCTATGCATCATTTATCATTTTCCAAGAGTTATTCTCAATTCAATCATTGCTTTATCATCGGCCCACAAAATGCAAGAAAAGAGGTACGTGGCGTTGTTAAACCTGAGTCAAGATTGTATATTTCAACAATCCTTAGGACCAGTAGCACGCAGACTTAAGGTTTCAAGCCTATATACCTTTATTATGAAAGAACAAAACAAGAAACAAGACACTTCAAACAACATGAAATAAACAAACTACAGATTATTGAGAGAGAATGCGTTTCAAGAGTTAAGAAAACCCCATATTCTGCCATTCTCAGGTTTTTCCACAATGTTTTTTTTTTTGAATCGAAACTGATAAAAGACAAAAACACACAACAACTCGAAATTACATAAAACTAAACTTACTCAGAAAATAATAAAGTCCAACAAAGTCAACAAACCACAAAACAAGGCAGTAGAATGGGTCTAAAAAGTTTAGAAGTTAGCCTCCTTATTCAGCCATTATGGATTGAAGAGATCAAGAATGCGTTTCAAGAGAACTTGAACTTTTTAAGCCACCACTCTAAAAACCGGATTAGAAAATATTACCTGGGACGAAAGAAATAACCTGAAAAAGCTCAAAAGAAACGACATGAAAAATCTCAAATAACCACACTAAAAAGAAAGTAAACAAAAACGAAGCAAACCAGCAAATAGAGATTACAGATGGAGGGTTAAATCCAGTTGACGCCTTTTGTTGCCTTCTCCCAACCAATTTATCCGAGCCAATTGTTTGGATCAGGCGACTAGGACGAATTCTTGGAGTTTATCAATTAACTCCCCTGCAGTTGAAGCTGTAACCAGGATTTGCCTCGCTGACGGTGAGATGAAGTTTTTTTCTACAGCTTGATCAAGAAAGGATAACAAACCATCGAAAAAGTTATTAATATTTAACAAACCAATGGGTTTCCGATGGATGTTTAGCTGTGCCCAAGAGGTGATTTGAATATCTCCTCTAATGTACCATAACCACCGGGCAAAGCTATAAATGCATCAGATTTAATGACCATATGTGCAATACGCTCATGCATACTAGAAACCTGTAACTCTTCCCCCATGGTGTTGCCTACGATATCTCGTACAGCTAATGGTTTAGGGATAATGCCGAGAACTTTGCTCCCTCCTAGGGATGCAGCTGTCGACACACACCCCATTAACCCAAGACTGCCCCCTCCATAAATCAAATTAATACCCCTCGCAGCCAATGTCCTACCAAGATCAAGAGCTGCTGTGGTAAACTCCATCTTTACCAAATTGCGATCCGCAAAATACGCATATATTGCGGAATCGCCGAATTGGTGTTTTCTCCATTTCTACAAGTGCTCTAATCTTGTGTAAGACACGTTAGATCTTATGCTTTTCAATTGCAAGACAGGTTATGGAATGACATATGAAAATATGCAGAATGTATATATACACCCATAAAACTCTAAAATTTTGACACCTGGGGACATACTTTCGGTGGGGGTTGCTCGATGCAGATTTATCGCCCCAAGATTTGAAAAAAGGAGATATGCTTTCGGTGGGTTTTGACAAAACCTACACACTTGTCTCCCACGTGAAGCATGAAAAATGGAAATACAATTTCGGTGGGGTTTGCCAAAACTGCCAACACTACTCTACAGAGAGAAGTGAAGCATGAAAAAGAGATATACTTTCGGCGAAGGTTGACAAAACCTCCACACTCGCTGTCATCTACGGTGTGCTGATGTATGAGCGGTTTAGTCATTTTTTTATGGTTCTGTGTGTGTGTGTCAAAAACTGAAACTTGACCACGTAATCGACATCACCAACACACCCCGCCAACAAACAACAACAACACAAAAACAACATTGATAATCAGATCAAACGAAACAAGAAGGAAATAAAATTCGACAACAACAACACACATTCAAATATACAAGTAGTTGTGATTATGGCTCACATCTTCCTCTGGTTATACGTCCAGTAACGGCTGAAACGCCTTCTATGAGTCGGGGATTTGCTTCCCATCCAGTTTTCTTATAAAATGGCAAACAGGGTCGTTTTTAGTCAGATTCCCAAGACTATAACACTGCAATTCATCACGAAATTGTGTCCATAGATTAAGCAATTCACGCTGAACAAGTCCACAAGAATGTGACTCGAGAGTTAAAAAAACATTATCCAGCGACTCATTACTCAAACCATTCTTAATAAATGAAAGTTTATCTTCTCTATTCCTGGACGCAAAACCTAATGAACGACAAGTCTGGTTACAATTTCATCTAGCACATTTATAACATACTGTAACCTTTTCGCTCTTCGCCTCTTGGCGTAGTAGCTCTTTCCTAGACCAGGCATGTATTTTGCGAGATTAATGTCCGGCTCATCGGACAATCTCACCTTCGCTTCGATAAGCCATCGGATATCAGCAGGCACATTTAGGAGCATCAACGCCCAAAGTCTAGTCATCCGTACTTTATAAATTTTAAACACAGCATTTTAAGGAAGTGAAGGGAAATATTTACGAAGGTTCGACAGAAAGATATCGGCATCCATTGAAGAGGAGAAAAGAAGAGATATTACCGATAATGCGATCGAGTTTGTTTTTCTCCAAGATATGCACGTTTCAAACCTTTGGCGAATGACTTCAACTTCCGTTTGGATGTTTCCACAAGCTGCTTCACAAATGAGCTCAAAGCACAGAGTAATCAAATTAAACAAAAGAAAGGAAAAGAAAAAATCAAAAACAAAACTAAAGACACATAAAAGAGATAACAACACAATAGCAAACAAAAGTCAAAAACAAGTAAAAAATATAAAAACGAATGAAGACAGATGGCAAAGAGATATAAAACCTGATTAATTTGATGGCCTATGAAAGGAATCTCCTCGAGACACAAAAATCGATCATTATTACCTCATTTTATTTTTCTTTTCTTCTTTTTTTTATTTTTCAAAAACATTTGGGTTGCCTCCCAATAAGCGCTTGGTTTAACGTCCTCAGCCCGACGTTGGTTCCATACATTGCCAGGGTCAATCTACGCTGTGCTTCTTAGTAGGCGTGGAATCCTTTTTCTACAAGAATTGGTGCGTGCATATGGCTGGGCTTGGATGGTTAGCAATCGTCCACCAAATAGCTATTTTGTGATCTGTAAGTATTCGGACGAGTTCCTCTTCTTGTATTCGTGCAAGGCCCATTTCCATTATAATTGGCAAAGTATCATTCTCACCCAAGAATCCATGATTCAAATGATCTGTCAGTGACTTAAGCTCCAAGGTATTGGCTTTCGTCACAGAAGGAAGAAGTTTCTCATTAGATAAAGTAAATTGAATGTACGAAACATCATACCTATTTGTGGTTATTGCTATGGTCTCATCTAAGCTTGCCACAACTTCCTCCATTTCTTGGACACTTGTATCAAAATTTCTGACTCCTTAGAATTTTCTGTCCCTATGTGCTCATTAATAGCTATATCCAATCCATTCTTTCGAGTTAACTCAAAACATTGTTGTGGCAGAGAATCAACAACATCAACTGCAAAAACAGAATGCAAGTCACTAGGGTACCTCATTGCCTCAAAAATATTGAAACGGATCACTTCGCCATCAAATTCCATGGCGAGAGTGCCATCATGAACATCAATCTTAGTTCGAGCAGTTTTCAAGAATGGTCTCCCTAAAAGAATCGGAGTTGGATTAGGATATGTCTCATTCTCTATTTCAAGGACATAGAAGTTTGCCGGGAAAACCAATTGATTCACCTGCACAAGCACATCTTCCACAACTCTTTTGCGATATGCATTAAAATGATTAGCAAACTGAATGGTAATACCAGTTTTCGTAAAAGGTCCAAGATTTAAAGAAGCATAAATAGAATATGGCATGACATTAATAGATGCTCCTAAATCTAATATAGCTCTTTCAAACTTGGTATTACCAATGGTGCATGGAATGATGAACGTACCTGGTTCTTTGCATTTTGGAGGAATTTTTCTTTGCACTACAGCTGAAACATTTTCCCCCACACTTACTTTCTCATTTCCCTTCAACTTTCTATTGTTGGTGCATAACTCCTTGAGAAATTTTGTACAACGAGGTACTTGCTCAATAGCATCCAGAAGTGGTATATTTACCTCGATTTTGTGAGAAATTTCCAGGATTTTTTGTTCTTGTTCCTCCTTTGATTTTGCAAATCTGCTAGGAAATGATGGAGGAGTAACATAAGAAGGAATTTGAGTTTTAAGGTCTACCTTAGAAGATGATGTTTTGTTCATAGTGGAAGTGGTGTCATCTCCTTCATCAGTTTGTGATTTTCCTGCCAAGACATCTAATTGCTCTCCACTTTGCGAAGTTATCGCACTAGCGGTCTCGCTTGGATTGATCACTGTTTGGAAAGATAATTTTTCTGAGTCTTGGCCCTCGAATTTGCTCATGCTAGTAGCCAATTGTCCCATTTGATTTGCCAGGTTTTGGATACTTGCCCCAGTTTCCTGCTGGAATTGCATTGTGTTAGTGGCAAGTGCATTAACAATGTCCTAGAGAGACATACCTGAGTTTTGTGAAGCTGGTTGTGGTGCTGGATGTGGCATTGGTGGTGGTTGCATTTGAAAAGTTTGCTGCACTCTAGGTTGATTGAAACCTTGTGGCCGATTTGGTATCACATTTGGAGTGATTGGTTGATGATTCCAGTAACTGAAATTATGTTGATCTTTCCATCCAGCATTGTAAGTGCTAGAGAAAGGATCATACCATTGCCTCGTTTGTCCTGGAAATCCACCCATGGCATTGGCTTGTGCCATATATTCTTCTTGTAAAGTTGGATACATGTCGATTGGATGCTCCATCGTAGAATATATCCCACATTCATAAGATTTTTGCATATCTCCTACAGCCATGTTTTTCACAAGAGAGGTTAGCTCAGAAAGTTGTTGTTCAATATTCGGAGTGCTTACCTCATTTACTCTCCATGGTACTTGTGGCTCAAATTCGCTACTGAATTGATAGAAGTTTACTGCCATGTTGTCTAAACACAAACAATCAGAAAAGAAAAACAAAGAACATATGAATCAACAATGAAAACAAAATAACAAATCGATTAGAAAATCAATCCCCGGCAACGGCGCCAAAAACTTGATGCGTTCGAAACTAGCAAGTATACTAGTCGCACAAGTAAAGATGTGTATAAGAGACAGGATAAGTAGATATCGTTCCCACGAGGATTGATTCTAATTGAATTCGTTATTTTCCAGCAACGATAAACTAAACAGGGGGGGTTTTGTTGAATGATTAACTAAATGAAATAAGAATGCAAATAAAGAATAACAAAACAGAAAGTAAATTTGAATGAAAAATCAATGGGAGAAAGCTGGTTAAGGGATCCTTCTCTACCACCAGATATGGATTTACGAATTAATTGTAAAATTGTCATCCAATTACAGCATTGAAGTTATCAACCGTAGATAACAACAAGCTCTGTTATCCCAATCTTTCCTTACTTGTTGTTAAATAAAACAGGCTCTTTATTTAATCTCTATCCATTAAACAACCTAGAACAAGCTCTCTAAATTTAATTCAATGGATGCATTACGATAAGAAAGATAGGTTGATCTAAGCAATAAACACACAAGCTGGGATTATTTAACTTAGGTTGTATTCTCCAATTGCAATCTCTGATCACAATTTTGCTACTAATTATTAGAAATTCAAGACAATTACGGATCAAGATTTCTAGTCTAGCAATAGACAATATCCAGATTATATTCAGTTGGCCACCCAAATACAATCCAGCAAGCAATCATAAGCATTAAACATGGGAAGATACAAGCAACTTCAATTAGAGAATTGGATAACAATTCCTTGCACAATCAACTTACAAAAACCATATCAGGGGCTTTGAAATCACCCTCAAACAATTCAGATTTAGTTACACATGTTTAAGAACGTGGTAAATACAATACAACATGGAGACATTCCAGAAAATGAAAGGAAGGGAAAAACTTAGCAAATTTGATGTAATTCTCTTTGGATTGTAGTTCTTCCTCTTTCCAAGCTTCCTTTCTCCTTCAAGAACTCCAAGAGATGAAAAAATTCCAGAGCTGAAGCCTCCACCACGTTCTCCCCTCTTCAAGTTATGAAAATAAAACCCTAAAATGTGTTTAAATACTCTGCCACAGTGACTTGCTACAGTGCCCCGTATTATACATGCTACAGTGCTTGTGGAATTATATTTCTATACATCTCATACTGTTTTGATTACAACTTTTGGTACACTGAATGGATTTATAAACCGTAAATTTCTCCAGAAAATAGACATCGAGAGCTTTCCAACGGTATATAATATGTCATCGGGTTCATTGTATATCAATACAATTAAATCCGAGAAGATCACTGACTAGCAGAGGTGAAAATGAAGGGTTTTACTCCATTTTTGTGCAAAGAAACATGGACGAATTGATATAAAAGTAATACATAAATAGACACCTATCATTTATCTTTATCAGTTTTGATTCAAAAAAAAAAACAATTGTGGAAAAACCTGAGAATGGCAGAATATGGGGTTTTCTTAACTCTTGAAACGCATTCTCTCTCAATAAATCTGTAGTTTGTTTATGTCATGTTGTTTGAAGTGTCTTGTTTCTTGTTTTGTTCTTTCATAATAAAGGTATATAGGCTGGAAACCTTAAGTCTGCGGGCTACTGGTCCTAAGGATTGTTGAAATATACAATCTTGACTCAGGTGTAACAACGCCACGTACCTCTTTTCTTGCATTTTGTGGGTCGATGATAAGATAATGATTGAATTAAGAATAACTCTTGGAAAATGATAAATGATGCATGGATCTGTGTGCTTGAAATGTTTATTGGTTTTCGCTTTGCTTTTGATTCCTTGCGCAACATTGAGCACTGAGCTATTATCACTGAGTTATTTGTTCACTTAGAGAAAGTTTATGTAATTTAAATGTTTCTTCAGATTTCAATGAATTCTAGAACTTGTTTGATGGTCACTCGAGGCGAAATCCTAGACTGTGCAACATTAGGGAAATGATTTAGGCCATCTTTGGAACGTTTGAGCCTTAAGAGCCAACCTTGATTAAAATTGATCCCTAGTTACCCCTTTGAGCCTCTGTAAACCTTTTTCTTTGTTAACTCACTAAAAGATTTCCTAACCTTAATTGAATTTGTTCCAAACAATTTATCCCTTACCTATGAGCATGTAAATCATTCGCAATTACATTTTGAGCTATGTTTTGGTTTTGGGAAGTTAGAGGAGGTTGGATTATGCCATGAGCAATGCAAGTGAGTTTTATTATGTTTGTAAAAAAAAAAAAGAGAAAAAAATATCTGTACTTATCTTCCACGTACTTAAACATTGAGAACAATGTATTGTTTAAGTGTGGGGGAGTGGAATTGCAGTTAAAAAAAAAAGAAAAAAAAGAGTTCTATACCCTTGGGCGTTCTTAAAAAGATGAAACAATAAAGTGTGGGGGGTGTAGTTTCTTTTGCTTTCTACAAAAAAAAAAAGAAAAAAAAGAAAAAAAAAGAAAAAAAAGAGAGTTCGAGTGTTCTGAATAAGTTTGGGAGAGTCATTGGATGAATAAGAATGAATTTTTTATGTCATGGGCTTGAGCTCCACATAATATGAATGATTTTAATGTATGTTTGTGGGTGATTGAGCCTAATTATCTATCCTTATCAACCTTCACCCAAGCCAAAAACGTTACAAGCTTAATAAAGTCCTACTGATCCTTGGTGTTGGGTTGGGGGGGGGGCATGTCTACATTAGTGGAGAGTGAATTGAAAAGCAAGCCTATGGAGTTCATTTAACGATTCATTTTTATGCATAAACTCATCCGGGTTACAAGTGATTAGGTGAGAATGGCTATACACACACACACTTGAGGAATTGAAATGAAGCGAAACTAATCTTTAAGATAAAATTCTTGATCAAGTGCATTATTTTGAAGTTTTCCTTGGGTTATAATTAAGTACAATCTGTGAGGCCTATTTACAAGTTGAAGCATTTGTGTGTGTTTTAATTTTTCTTTGATTCTGTTTCGGTTTAGTTTTGTTTCGTATCATTTTAGTTGTCGAGGACTAGCAAAGTCTAGGTGTGGGGGAATTTGATAGGTGTCTATTTATGTATTACTTTTATATCAATTCGTCCATGTTTCTTTGCTATATTCCTTGGTATTTTTAGTTTTGTGTGGTTTTGTTGTTTGTAGGAGTTTTGGAGCAACTTGCAAAAAATAGAAGTAAAACCCTTCATTTTCACCTCCTGCTAGTCCAGTGTATTCTCGGATTTAATGTATTGATATACAATGAAACCCGAAGACATGTTAATACCGTGGAAAGCTCTCGAAGTTATTTTCGGGAGAAATTTACGTTTTATAAATCTATTCAGTGTACCAAAAGTTGTAATCAAAACAGTGTGAGATGTATAGAAATATAATTCCACAAGCCACTGTAGCATGTATAATACGGGGCACTGTAGCAATTCACTGTAGCAGAGTATTTAAACAAATTTTATGGTTTTATTTTGAGAACTGGAAGAGGGGAGAACGTGGTGGAGGCTTCAGCTCTGGAATTCTTTCATCTCTTGGAGTTCTTGAAGGAGAAAGGAAGCTTGGAAAGAGGAAGAACTACAATCCCAAGAGAATTACATCAAATGTGCTAAGTTTTTCCCTTCCCTTTCATTTTCTGGAATGTCTCCATGTTGGATTGTATTTACCACGTTCATAAACATGTGTAACTGAATCTGAATTGGTTGAGGGTGATTTCAAAGCCCATGATATGGTTTTTGTAAGTTGATTGTGTAAGGAATTGTTATCCAATTCTCTAATTGAAGTTGCTTGTATTCTCCCATATTTAATGCTTATGATTGCTTGCTGATTGTATTTGACTGGCCAAATGAATATAATCTGGTTGTTGTATATTGCTGAGGACTAGAAATCTTGATCCGTAATTGTCATGAATTTTGAATCATTAGTAGCAAAACTGTGATCAGAGATTGCAATTGGAAAATACAACCTAGGTTAAATAATCCGAACTTGTGTGATTATTGCTTAGATCAACCTAGCTTTCTTATCGTAATGCTTCTATTGAATTAAACTTAGAGAGCTTGTTCTAGGTTGTTTAATGGATAGAGATTAAATAAAGAGCTTGTTTTATTTAACAACAAAGTAAGGAAAGATTGGAATAACAGAGCTTGTTGTTATCTACGGTTGATAATTTCAATGGTGTAATTGGATGACAATTCTATGATTAATTAGCAAATCCATATCTTGATGATATGAGAAGGATCCCTTAACCAGATTTCTCTCATTGATCTTTCATTCAAATTAACTTCTGTTTTATTATTCATAATTGCATTCTTATTCATCTTGTTAATCAAACAACAAAACCCCCCATTAGTTAATTGTTGCTGGAAATAACAAATTCAATTAGAATCAATCCTCGTGGGAACGATATCTTACTTATCACTTTATTACTTGTGCGACTAGTATACTTGCAGTTTCGAAACGCATCAGTCCTAATTTGATCCTTAGTGTTGTGCATGTCTACATTAGTGGAGAGTGACTTGGAAAGCAAGCCTATGGAGTTCATTTATACACACATCTTCAATATTAAATATGATTCATTTTTATGCATAAATTCATCCGGGTTACAAGTGATTAGGTGAGAATGGCTCTACACACACACACTTGAGGAATTGAAGTGAAGCGAAACTAATCATTGAGATGAAATTCTTGATCAAGTGCATTATTTTGAAGTTTTTCTTGGGTTATAATTAAGTACAATCTTTGAGGCTTATTTGCAAGTTGAAGCATTTGTGTGTTTTAATTTTTCTTTGATTCTGTTTCGGTTTAGTTTGTTTCGTATCATTTTAGTTGCTCGAGGACTAGCAAAGTCTAAGTGTGGGGGAATTTGATAGGTGTCTATTTTTGTATTACTTTTATATCAATTCGTCCATGTTTCTTTGCTATATTCCTTGGTATTTTTATGTTTTTGTGTGGTTTTGATGTTTGTAGGAGTTTTGGAGCAACTTCCACAAAAATGGAGTAAAACCCTTCATTTTCACCTCTGCTAGTCAGTGATCTTCTCGGATTTAATTGTATTGATATACAATGAATCCGACGACATGTTATATACCGTTGGAAAGCTCTCGAAGTCTATTTTCGGGAGAAATTTACGGTTTATAAATCCATTCAGTGTACCAAAAGTTGTAATCAAACCAGTGTGAGATGTATAGAAATATAATTCCACAAGTCACTGTAGCATGTATAATACGGGCACTGTAGCAATTCACTGTAGCAGAGTATTTAAACACATTTTAGGGTTTTATTTTGATAACTTGAAGAGGGGGAGAACGTGGTGGAGGCTGCAGCTCTGGAATTCTTTCATCTCTTGGAGTTCTTGAAGGAGAAAGGAAGATTGGAAAGAGGAAGAACTACTATCCAAAGAGAATTACATCAAATTTGCTAAGTTTTTCCCTTCCCTTTAATTTTCTGGAATGTATCCATGTTGTATTGTATTTACCACGTTCTTAAACATGTGTAACTGAATCTGAATTGGTTGAGGGTGATTTCAAAGCCCTGATATGGTTTTTGTGAGTTGATTGTGCAAGAAGTTGTTATCCAATTCTCTAATTGAAGTTGCTTGTATTTTCCCATATCTAATGCTTATGATTGCTTGCTGATTGTATTTGGAATGGCCAACTGAATATAATCTGGTTGTTGTCTATGGCTAGAGTAGAAATCTTGATCCGTAATTGTCTTGAATTTCTAATCCTTAGTAGCAAAATTGTGATCAGAGATTGCAATTGGAGAATACAACCTAAGTTAAATAATCCGAGCTTGTGTGTTTATTGCTTAGATCAACCTATCTTTCTTATCGTAATGCATCCATTGAATTAAATTTAGAGAGCTTGTTCTAGGTTGTTTAATGGATAGAGATTAAATAAAGAGCCTGTTTTGTTTAACAACAAAGTAAGGAAAGATTGGGATAACAGAGCTTGTTGTTATCTACGGTTGATAATTTCAATGGTGTAATTGGATGACAATTCTATGATTAATTAGCAAATCCATATCTTGTGGCAGAGAAGGATCCCTTAACCAGGTTTCTCTCATTGAGTTGTCACTCCAATTAACTTTCTGTTTTGTTATTCTTTACTTGCATTAATATTTCATCTAATTAATCAATCAACAAAACCCCCCTCATTTAGTTTATTGTTGCTTTCGACTAACAAATTCAATTAGAATCAATCCTCGTGGGAACGATATCTTACTCATCACTTTATTACTTGTGCGACTAGTATACTTGCTAGTTTCGAACGCATTGAATTGTTGGATCAGGCGAATAGACGACTTCTTGTAGTTTGTCAATTAACTCCCCTGCCGTTGAAGCTGTAACAAGGATTTGCCTCGCTGATGGTGAGATAAAATTTTTTTCTACAGCTTGATCAAGAAAAGACAACAAACCATCAAAAAAGTTATGACATTTAACAAACCAATGGGTTTTTTATGGATGTTTAGCTGTGCCCAAGAGGTGATTTGAAATATCTCCTCTAATGTGCCATAACCACCGGGTAAAACTATAAATGCATCGGACTTAACAACCATATGTGCAATACGCTCATGCATGCTAGAGACTTGTAATTCTTCCCCGATTGTGTTGCCTACGATATCTCGTACAGCTAATGGTTTAGGGATAAGGCTGAGAACTTTGCTCCCTCCTAGGGATGCAGCTGTTGACACACACCCCATTAACCCAAGACTACCCCCTCCATAAATTAAATGAATACCCCTCGCAGCTAATGTCCTACCAAGATCAAGAGCTACTGTTGTAAACTCTCCATCTTTACCAAATTGCGATCCACAAAATACGCATATAGTTTGGAATCACCGAATTGGTGTTTTCTCCATGTCTACAAGTGCTCTAACCTTGTGTAAGACAATGATGCACGTTAGGTAATATGCTTTTCAAGTGTAAGACAGGTTATAATAATGACATTTGAAAATATGGAGAATGGATATATACACACATAAAACTCTCAAATTTGATACATGGGGACATAATTTCGGTGGGGATTGCTCGATGCAGATTTATCACCCCGAGATTTGAAAAAATAGATATGCTTTCAGTGGGGTTTGACAAAACCTCCACACTTGTCGCCCACGTATGCATGAAAAATGGAGATAAACTTTCGGTGGGGTTTGAAAAAACCGCCACACTTGTCTCCCACGTGAAGCATGACAATTAGAGATATACTTTTGATGGGGTTTGACAAAACCGCCACACTTGTCTCCCACGTGAAGCATGAAAAGTAAAGATATACTTTCGACGGAGGTTGACAAAACCTCTACACTTGTCTTCCACGTGTGCTTATATAATGGGGTAGTCATCTGGTTTGTCAAAAAGAAAACTTGAAATTAAAACAAACAAAATCAACAAACAACAACAACACAAAAACAACATTGATAATCAGATCAAACGAAACAAGAAAGAAATAAAATTCGACAACAACAACACACATTCAAATATACAAGTAGTTGTGATTGTGGCTCACATCTTCCTCTGGTTTTACGTCCAGTAACGGCTGAAACGCCTTCTATGAGTCGGGGATTTGCTTCCCATCCAGTTTTCTTATAAACTGGCAAACAGGGTCGTTTTTAGTCAGAGTCCCTAGACTATAACACTGCAATTCATCACAAAATTATGTCCATAGATTAAGTAATTCACGCTGAACAAGTCCACAAAATGTGACTCGAGAGTTAACAAAACATTATCCAGCGACTCATTACTCAAACCATTCTTAATAAATGAAAGTTTATCTTTTCTATTCCTACACATTTATAACATACTTGTAACCTTTTCGCTCTTCGCCTCTTGGCGTAGTAGCTCTTTCCTAGACCAGACATGTATTTTGCGAGATTAATTGATACCGGATCTTTGAGATATGGCTCTGATATCAATATGATACCGGGCTATTGGATTGTAATAGATCAGGATAGGATCTTCAAGTTGATTATCAACTCAACCAATGGTTGGAACAAGGATTATGAAACCCAATAAACTCTTTGAAAGGATAACAAGCTCACCACCAAAGTAAACACCAATGGGATACAGATAATTCACCACCCAAGGATGTAAACCAAGGATACAGGGCTTAAAGGGATAACAAGCTCACCACTGATAAGTGTCTATTTATATATCATTTTCATATCAATTCGTCCATGTTTCTTTGCTATATTCCTTGGTATTTTTATGTTTTTGTGTGGTTTTTGATGTTTGTAGGAGTTTTGGAGGAACTTACACAAAATTGGAGTAAAACCCTTCATTTTCACCTCTGCTAGTCAACCAATTCTTGGAGTTGATTGTATCGATATACAATTAACCGGATAACATGCTATATACCATTGAAAAGCTCTCGAAGTCTATTTTCTGGAGAAATTTACGGTTCACGAATTTATGTAGTGTACCGAAAAGATGTGTATAAAATGGTATGAGAAGTGTATATTTGTAATTCCATATATCCTGTCTCTTATACACATCTAGATGTGTATAAGAGACAGCTGTAGCAAGTTACTGTAGCAGAGTATTTAAACACATTTTAGGGTTTTATTTTCATAACTTAAGAGGGGAAAACGTGGGAGGAGGCTGCATTTCTGGATTTCTCTCATCCCTTGGAGTTCTTGAAGGAGAAAGAAGATTTTGAAAGAGGAGGAACTACAATTCCAAGAAGATTCATCTACAAAGAAGATTTTCATAGAATTTGCTAAGTTCTTTCTTTCCTTTTCAATTCTGGAATTTCTCTGTATTGTATTTGTTATTCTGATTGAATATGTGTTTCTAAATCTGAATTGGTTGAGGGTGATTTCAAAGCCCTTGATATGGATTTTGTGAGTTGATTGTGTAAGAAATTGTTATCCCATTCTCTAATTGAAGTTGCTTGTATTTTCCCATATCTAATGCTTATGATTGCTTACTGATTGTATTTGGAATGCCCAACTGAATATAATCTGTTGTTGTCTATTGCTAGATTAGAAATCTTGATCCGTAATTGTCATGAATTTCCAATCATTGGTAGCAAAATTGTGATCAGAGATTGCAATTGGAAAATACAACCTAGGTTAAATAATCTGAACTTGTGTGATTATTGCTTAGACCAACCTATCTTTCTCATCGTAATGCTTCCATTGAATTAAACTCAGAGAGCTTGTTCTAGGTTTTTAATGGATAGAGATTAAATAAAGAGCTTGTTTTATTTAACAACAAAGTAAGGAAAGATTGTGATAACAGAGCTTGTTGTTATCTACGGTTGATAACTTCAATGCTGTAATTGGATTACAATTCTATGTTAATTCACAAATTCATATCTTGTGGCAGAGAATGAACTCTTAACCAAGTGTCTCTCATTGATTTTTCACTCCATTTAACTTTGCTTTGTGTTTTCTTCTTGGCTTTCGGTGTGTATTAATTTTATTGGTATACTGTGCACAAACCGTGCACCGTCCTTATGTTTATTTTTAGTTTATTGTTGCTGGAAATAACAAATTCAATTAGAATCAATCCTCGTGGGAATGATATCTTACTTATCCTTTATTACTTGTGCGACTAGTATACTTGCTAGTTTCGAACGCATCAAGTTTTTGGCGCCTTTGCCGGGGAATGATTTTCTAATCGATTTGTTATTTTGTTTTCATTGTTGATTCATATTTTCTTTGTTTTTCTTTTCTGAGTGTTTGTGTTTAGACAACATGGCAGTAAACTTCTATCAATTCAGTAGCGGATTTGAGCCACAAGTACCATGGAGAGTAAATGAGGTAAGCACTCCGAACATTGAACAACAACTTTCTGAGCTAACCTCTCTTGTGGAAAACATGGTTGTAGGAGATATGCAAAAAACTTATGAATGTGGGATATATTCTACGATGGAGCATCCAATCGACATGTATCCAACTTTACAAGAAGAATATATGGAACAAGCCAATGCCATGGGTGGATTTCCAAGACAAACGATGCAATGGTATGATCCTTTCTCTAGCACTTACAATGCTGGATGGGAAGATCAACATAATTTCAGTTACTGTAATCATCAACCAATCACTCCAAATGTGATACCAAATCGGCCACAAAGTTTCAATCAACCTAGAGTGCAGCAACCATTTCAAATGCAACCACCACCAATGCCACATCCAGCACGGCAACCAGCTTCGCAAAACTCAGTTGATGTCTCCTCGAAGATATGTTACTGCCTGCCACTAACACAATGCAATTCCGCAGGAAACTTGGGCAGTATCCAAAACCTGGAATCAAATGGGGCAATTGCTACTAGCATGAGCAAAATTGAGGGCCAAGACTCAGAACCAGTATCTTCTCAAAAACGGTGATCAATCCAGGGACTGTTGTGCGATAACTTCGCGAGGTGGAGAGGCATTGATATCTTTGCACGGAACACAACTGATGAAGGAGATGACAACCACTTCACATAAACAAACATTACTTCTCATGTACATCCTATACCCCCATTCTTTCATATGTTTCTCCTCCACTTTTTCCTCGTAGATTTGCAAATCGAAGAAGGAGGAACAAGAACAAGAAATCCTGGAAACTTCTCACAAAATCGAGGTAAATATACCACTTCTGGATGTTATCGAGCAAGTACCTCATTATACAAAATGTCTCAAGGAGTTATGCACCAGCAAAAAAAAGTTAAAAAGAAATGAGAAAGTAAGTATGGGGGAAGATGTTTCAACTGTATTGCAAAGGAAAATTCCTCCAATGTGCAAAGATCCAGGTACGTTCACCATGCCATGCACCATTGGTAAAACCAAGTTTGAAAGAGTTATGTTAGTTTTAGAAGCATCTATTAACATCATGCCATATTCTATTTATGCTTCTTTAAATCTTGAACCTTTTGCGAAATTTGGTATTACCATTCAAATTGCTGATCGTTTTAATGCATATACCAAAAGAGTTGTGGAAGATGTGCTTGTGCAGGTGAATCAATTGGTTTTCTTAGCAGACTCTTATGTTCTTGAAATAGAGGATGATACATCTCCTAATCCAACACCGATCCTTATAGGGAGACCATTCTCGAAAACTGCTAGAACCAAGATTGATGTTCATGATGGCACTCTCACCATAGTGTTTGATGGCAAGGTGATATGTTTCAATATTTTTGAGGCAATGAGGTACTCTAGTGACTTACATTCTGTTTTTGTAGTTGACGTTGTTGATTCTCTGTCACAACAATGTTTTGAGTTAACTCGCAAGAATGGATTGGATATAGCTATTAATGAGCACATAGGGACAGAAAATTCTAAGGAGTCAGAAATTTTGATACAAGTGTCCAAAGAAATGGAGGAAGTTGTGGCAAGCTTAGATGAGACCATCGCAATAACCACAAATAGGTATGATTTTTCGTACATTCAATTTCCTTTATCTAATGAGAAAATTCTTCCTTCTGTGATGACAGCCCCTGCCTTGGAGCTTAAGCTTCTTCCAGATCATTTGAGGCATGGATTCTTGAGTGTGAATGATCCTTTGACAATTATAATAGAAATGGGCCTTGCACGAATACAAGAAGAGAAACCGTCCGAAGACTTACAGACCACAAACATGCCCGCTATTGGGTGGACGATTGCTAACATCAAAGCCCAGCCATATGCAGGCTAGTGGTGCGCGTGGTGTGCGCTGTGTTGGAAAAAGGATCCAAGCCCACTAGAAGCACAGCGGAGATTTGGACCCTGCCTGATGGAACCAACGTCAGGCTGAAGACGTTAAACCAAGTGCTTATTGGGAGGCAACCCAATGTTTTTTTTAAAAAAAAGAAAAATAAAATGAGGTAATAATGATCGATTTTTGTGTCTCGAGGAGATTCCTTTCATAGGCCATCAAATTGATCCGGTTTTATCTCTCTTTGCCATCTGTCTTATTTGTTTTTATATTTTTTTACTGGTTTTTTAATTTTTGTTTGTTATTGTGTTGTTATCTCTTTTATGTGTCTTTAGTTTCGTTTCTGCTCTTTTTTTTTCCTTTCTTTTGTTCAATTTGATTACTCTGTGCTTTGAGCTCATTTGTGCAGCAGCTTGTGGAAACATCTAAACGGAAGCTGAAGCCATTGCCCGAAGGTTTGAAACGTGCATATCTTGGAGAAAAACAAACCCGATCGCATTATCGGTATTATCTCTTCTTTTCTCCTCTTCAATGGATGCCAATATCTTTCTATCGAACCTTCGTAAATATTTCCCTTCACTTCCTCAAAATGCTGTGTTTAAAATTTATAAAGTACAGATGACTAGACTTTGGGCTTTGATGCTCCTAAATGTGCCTGCTGATATCCGATGGCTTATCGAAGCCAAGGTTAGATTGTCCGGTGAGCCGGACATTAATCTCGCAAAATACATGCCTGGTCTAGGAAAGAGCTACTACGCCAAGAGGCGAAGAGCGAAAAGGTTACAAGTATGTTATAAATGTGCTAGATTGAATTGTAACCAGACTTGTCGTTCATTAGGTTTTGCGTCCAGGAATAGAGAAGATAAACTTTCATTTATTAAGAATGGTTTGAGTAATGAGTCGCTGGATAATGTTTTGTTAACTCTCGAGTCACTTCTTGTGGACTTGTTCAGCGTGAATTGCTTAATCTATGGACACAATTTCGTGATGAATTGCAGTGTTATAGTCTAGGGAATCTGACTAAAAACGACCCTGTTTGCCAGTTTATAAGAAAACTGGATGGGAAGCAAATCCCCGACTCATAGAATGCGTTTCAGCCGTTACTGGACGTAAAACCAGAGGAAGATGTGAGCCACAATCACAACTACTTGTATATTTGAATGTGTGTTTTTGTTGTCGAATTTTATTTTTTTTTCTTGTTTCGTTTGATCTGATTATCAATGTTGTTTTTGTGTTGTTGTTGTTTGTTGATTTTGTTTGTTTTAATTTCAAGTTTTCTTTTTGACAAACCAGATGACTACCCATGATATAAGCACACGTGGAAGACAAGTGTGGAGGTTTTGTCAACCTCCGCCGAAAGTATATATTTACTTTTCATGCTTCATGTGGGAGACAAGTGTGGCGGTTTTGTCAAACCCATCGAAAGTATATCTCTAATTGTCATGCTTCACGTGGGAGACAAGTGTGGCGGTTTTTTCAAACCCCACCGAAAGTTTATCTCCATTTTTCATGCACACGTGGGCGACAAGTGTGGAGGTTTTGTCAAACCCCACCGAAAGCATATCTATTTTTTCAAATCTCAGGGCGATAAATCTACATCGAGCAACCCCCATCGAAATTATGTCCCCATGTGTCAAATTTGAGAGTTTTATGTGTGTATATATCCATTCTCCATATTTTCAAATGTCATTATTATAACCTGTCTTACACTTGAAAAGTATATTACCTACCGTGCATCATTGTCTTACACAAGGTTAGAGCACTTGTAGAAATGGAGAAAACACTAATTCGGCGATTTCAAAATATATGCGTTTTTTGTGGATCGCAATTTGGTAAAGATGGAGAGTTTACAACAGCAGCTCTTGATCTTGGTAGGACATTAGCTGCGAGGGGTATTCATTGATTTACGGAGGGGGTAGTCTTGGGTTAATGGGGTGTGTGTCGACAGCTGCATCCTTAGGAGGAAGCAAAGTTCTCGGCATTATCCCTAAACCATTAGCTGTACGAGATATCGTAGGCAACACCATGGGGGAAGAGTTACAGGTTTCTAGTATGCATGATCGTATTGCACATATGATCATTAAATCTGATGCATTTATAGCTTTGCCCGGTGGTTATGGTACATTAGAGGAGATATTTCAAATCACCTCTTGGGCCCAGCTAAACATCCATCGGAAACCCATTGGTTTGTTAAATGTCAATAATTTTTTTGATGGTTTGTTGTCTTTTCTTGATCAAGCTGTAGAAAAAAATTTCATCTCACCGACGGCGAGGCAAATCCTTGTTACAGCTTCAACGGCAGGGGAGTTAATTGACAAACTACAAGAATTCGTCTATTCGCCCTGATCCAAACAATGGGCTTCGATGATTGGTTTTGGGAGAAGGCACAAAAGGCTAGACTGATTTAACGCTCCATCTGTTCTCTCATCTATTGGTTTTGCTTTCGTTTTGTTTACTTTTCTTTTTAGTGTGGTTTATTTGAGATTTTTCATGTCATTTACTTTTAGAGAAGTTTTTATATTTTCATGTATTTCTTGTCGCCCCCAGGTAAATTTTCTAATCTTAGCTTTTAGGTGGTGGCTTAAAAAGTTTAAGTTCTCTTGAAACGCATTCTAGATCTCTTCAATCCATAATGGCTAAATAAGGAGGCTAACTTCTAAACTTTTTAGACCCATTCTAACTGACTTGTTTTTGTTTGCTGGCTTGTTGAACTTTGTTATTTATGAGTGAGTTTAGTTTTGTGTAATTTAGAGTTGTTATGTGTTTTTATCTTTATCAGTTTCGATTTAAAAAAAAATTGTAGAAAAACCTGAGAATGGCGGAATATGGGGTTTCCTTAACCCTTGAAACGTATTCTTCCTTAATAACTTTATAATTTGTTTATTTCATGTTGTTTGAAGTGTCTTGTTTCTTGTTTTGTTCTTCATAATAAAGGTATATAGGCTGGAAACCTTAAGTCTGCGGGCTACTGGTCCTAGGGATTGTTGAAATATACAATCTTGACTCAGGTGTAACAACGCCACGTACCTCTTTTCTTGCATTTTGTGGGTCCATGATAAGGCAATGATTGAATTGGAATACTCGTGGAGAAACTAAAAGGTGCAGGATCTGTGTTGCCCTTGAAATGTTGATTAGCTTTTGCTTTACCTTTGTTCCTTGCACAAAAATTGAGCACCGAGCCATTATCATTGAGTTATTTGTTCACTTAGAGAAAGTTTATATAATTTAAATGTTTCTTCAGATTTCAATGAATTCTAGAACTTGTTTGATGGTCACTCGAGGCAAAATCCTAGACTGGGCAACATTAGGGAAATGATTTAGGCCATCTTTGGACCGTTTGAGCCTTAAGAGCCAACCTTGACTAAAATTGATCCCTAGTTACCCCTTTGAGCCTCTGTAAACCTTTTTCTTTGTTAACTCACTAAAAGATTTCCTAATCTAAATTGAATTTGTTCCAAACAGTTTATCCCTTACCTATGAGCATGTAAATCATTCGCAATTACATTTTGAGCTATGTTCTGGTTTTTGGAAGTTAGAGGAGGTTGGATTGTGCCATGAGCAATGCAAGTGAGTTTTATTATGTTTGTAAAAAAAAAAAAAAGAGAAAAAAAAAATCTGTACTTATCTTCCACGTACTTAAACATTGAGGACAATGTTTGTTTAAGTGTGGGGGAGTGGAATTGCAGTTAAAAAAAAAAAAGAAAAGAAAAAGTGGTCTATACCCTTGGGTGTTCTTAAAAAGAATGAAACAACAAAGTGTGGGGGTGTAGTTTCTTTTATTTTCTACAAAAAAAAGAAGAAGAAGAGAAGAGAAAAAAAAAGAAGATTGAGTGTTCTAAATAAGTTTGGGGAGTAACCTGGTGAATTAAAATAAAGTTGTGTTATAGGGGTGAGCTCTACATAATCTTGAATGACTTATGTGTTTGTGGGTGATTTGAGCCAAATTATTATCTTTGATCATACCTTCACCCAAGCCAAACGTTACAAGCTTAATAAAGTCCTACTTGATCCTTGGTGTTATACATGTCTACATTAGTGGAGAGTGACTTGAAAAGCAGGCCTATGGAGTTCATTTATACACACATCTTCACTATTAAATATGATTCATTTTTATGCATAAACTCATCGGGTTACAAGTGATTAGGTGAGAATGGCTCTACACACACACACTTGAGGAATTGAAGTGAAGCGAAACTAATCTTTGAGATAAAATTCTTGATCAAGTGCATTATTTTGAAGTTTCCTTGGGTTATAATTAAGTACAATCTTTGAGGCCTATTTGCAAGTTGAAGCATTTGTGTGTTTTAATTTTTCTTTGATTCTGTTTCGGTTTAGTTTTGTTTCGTATCATTTTAGTTGCTCGAGGACTAGCAAAGTCTAAGTGTGGGGGAATTTGATATGTGTCTATTTATGTATTACTTTTATATCAATTCGTCCATGTTTCTTTGCTATATTCCGTGGTATTTTTATGTTTTTGTGTGTTTTGATGTTTGTAGGAGTTTTGGAGCAACTTGCACAAAAATGGAGTAAAACCCTTCATTTTCACCTCTGCTAGTCAGTGATCTTCTCGGATTTAATTGTATTGATATACAATGAACCCGATGACATATTATATACCGTTGGAAAGCTCTCGAAGTCTATTTTCTGGAGAAATTTACGGTTTATAAATCCATTCAGTGTACCAAAAGTTGTAATCAAAACAGTGTCTCTGTATAGAAATATAATGTCCACAAGACTGTAGCATGTATAATACGGGGCACTGTAGCACGTTCACTGTAGCAGAGTATTTAAACACATTTTAGGGTTTTATTTTCATAACTTGAAGAGGGGAAAACGTGGGAGGAGCTGCATTTCTGGATTTCTCTCATCCCTTGGAGTTCTTGAAGGAGAAAGAAGATTTTGAAAGAGGAGGAACTACAATTCAAAGAAGATTCATCTACAAAGAAGATTTTCAAAGAATTTGCTAAGTTCTTTCTTTCCTTTTCAATTCTGGAATTTCTCTGTATTGTATTTGTTATTCTGATTGAATATGTGTAACTAAATCTGAATTGGTTGAGGGTGATTTCAAAGCCCTTGATATGGATTTTGTGAGTTGATTGTGTAAGAAATTGTTATCCAATTCTCTAATTGAAGTTGCTTGTATTTTCCCATATCTAATGCTTATGATTGCTTACTGATTGTATTTGGAATGGCCAACTGAATATAATCTGTTGTTGTCTATTGCTAGATTAGAAATCTTGATCCGTAATTGTCATGAATTTCCAATCATTGGTAGCAAAATTGTGATCAGAGATTGCAATTGGAAAATACGACCTAGGTTAAATAATCCGAACTTGTGTGATTATTGCTTAGATCAACCTATCTTTCTCATCGTAATGCTTCCATTGAATTAAACTCAGAGAGCTTGTTCTAGGTTGTTTAATGGATAGGGATTAAATAAAGAGCTTGTTTTATTTAACAACAAAGTAAGGAAAGATTGGGATAACAGAGCTTGTTGTTATCTACGGTTGATAACTTCAATGCTGTAATTGGATTACAATTCTATGTTAATTCACAAATTCATATCTTGTGGCAGAGAATAAACTCTTAACCAAGTGTCTCTCATTGATTTTTCACTCCATTTAACTTTGCTTTGTGTTATTCTTCATTTGCTTTCGTATTAAGTTTAGTTAATCAATCAACAAAACCCCCCCTGTTTAGTTTATTATTGCTGGAAAATAACAAATTCAATTAGAATCAATCCTCGTGGGAACGATATCTTACTTATCACTTTATTACTTGTGCGACTAGTATACTTGCTAGTTTCGAACGCATCAATCATCATAATCTTCATCACCACAATCGTCATCATTAACATCATCACTAGCATTATTAACATCAATATTGCCTAAACTCTCAAACTCTCTAATGCTATCGAGATGACGTACTAATCTCAATGGCATCAATGGGGGCACCCCTTCTTCATTTTCACATAACACACCAACTGACTCATGCCCTGCATGCCTTGAATATTGCTCAAAGTCAATGCCAACATCATCATTCAATTGTGGTTGTGCACAAACAAGAGTGGACTCACTTAATTGGTTGCTTCCATTTGCTAAGCGAAACAAAGAGGGATGAGAATAACTTTGTCGCCATTGTACTGCATCGAATCCTGACCTTTGTCTTTGCTTGTCCTTATCTTCAACTTTGACGATTAATAGTGTATATGATTGTTGGTCCTTCAAACAATATTGCATAAAAAAACAAACACCTTTGTCAGTCTCAATAGGAGTTGACAATAGCGAAACACCCTTAAAAGCAAATTGAACCTCTAAACTTATGTTATGCTTACGAAGATCCCAACCAATTTCAATATTAATACAGTCAACCAACTCATTGTAAGTAGTACGCCTACGAATTATCAATGGCTTTGCCTTCCCACCGATGTACAAATAACTACCATTCTCTTGCATAATCCAAGAACCATTGTATAGAATAAGTATGCCTAAAGTTTCCATATCCTGTATGGTAGAGACATATCATATAAGGTCCGTGGACACAAAATCATCACGAAATTGCTTAAATAGGTCACAAGAACGACAATTCTACCCAAATGCTTGATGTATCTCGATGAAATACGCTCAACACTCGACACACTAACTCGACAAAATACACATCTGACAATCGACACATTCGACAATCCACTCAATGCACTAACTCGACACTCAAACAAAGCCTCGACACACTCCCTCAACACTCGACATGACCCCTCGACATGTCAAGCGCCAATCTTATATATCCGACACATGACATATTTGTCGAGCGATCCTGCTCCACAAATCGAGTCTTCTTCCCCCTCGCCTGCAATACCAGATTTTCTCTACGATTTGCAATTTTCAGCAAATATTGACAAAAAATGCACTATGTCTAAGCTTAGTTCATATACATATCCCTATTTTAAGCTAGATAATGTGGTTGAAAGCTATGAAAACAAGAAATAATGAAAACATTACAACCTACTTCAACATTCTTATGCCATTTGGAGAGAGATTACGAAGAGTTGTCTTACCTTGTTGCTCAACTTCAACTCTAAGATTAAATAATAAGATGAAATGAAATAAAGGTGCTGAAGAGTGTTTGGGATAGTGGAGGAAGGAGTGACGGATGCTTCTTTCTTCTTTCTTCTTTCTTTTTAATAATGAATGAATGCAAGGCATTTTAGTCATTTCTCGAAAAAAGTGTCTATAACATCAAAAGTTTTCAAGATGTGTCTATATTTCAGTAAAGGCCCCTAATTTTGTCTATTTTTTCAATTTTTCCAAATAAATTAGATATCTACAGAACTTCTATATAACCTAAAACTCTTTAGAGTATAATTCTGAAATATAGTTTAAAGGTCAAAGTCAGAAAATTTTACCAACCTAGAGTATAATTTAGTCTTTCCCTTTGTCTTTTATTTATAAATTGATATAGTTTATATTATCTATTTAAAATATGAAATACCATGGGATATATTGGCTATGGTAGCTATCAATCTAATTAATTAAACACCAAGGACATCAACGGCTAGTTTTTGATGATAGAGCAATTGATCATGCAAATCACACCTAATCATAACATCCAATTTTAAAAAAAAAAATCAAAATATATATACAAAAGAATTAAAAAAAAACTTGTTTATAATTGACAAGGTAAATTCAAAGATATCAGCATAACCTCAAACCAATTTAAATTCAGATAAACAAAAAATGCTTTAAGCATAAGTTTATATAAAGAGTTATATGAGTTGAGAAATTCTATAATTTGATAGAATATCCATCAATATATTTTAAATTAAATTCACTTAAAATAATAAAGGACATTTAATTGAAATTGTTAACAAAATTTTCCTTTACTTTTTGCTTAATACAAGGCAAAAATAATGATAAATAAATAAATTATTGCTAGCCCTCCTTGTACTCTGGCCCTGGATTCGTTGTCGACAAATCATAGGATTGAAGCATGCCTCTAATATGCTCTTATACGCTTAGCTAGTATGATCTTTATCGAAGTCCAAAAAGAATCCATCTAATTGAAGGAAAGCAAACATGGTCATGAATGATGAAATTAGAGGGCACTAAACAACTTTAAGGGTTAACACTGATCATAATATATATATGTTGATGCACGGTTTCCGGACGGCCGAGAAGTGGGTCGGGAAGCGAGTCGGAGCTCGGGTGGTACGTCGGGTCCAGTCCTGCGAGCAAAGAAAAATAGTCAGGGGTGCCGGCGGTGGTGCCGGCGAAGACCCTCCGACGCTCAAGTCAGTGTCCGGCACTCCGGACTTTTCTGGGAGAATTTCCTAGAGAGAGAAGCTCTCAAAAGTGAAGGAAATCTAGAGAGAGAATAAGTTCAGAAAAGTGTGCATACCTTGAGCAATGATTCGGAGGGTTTATATAGGAGTCAGGATGGGCCATTGTGGGACCCAGATAACGGGCCCAAATTAGTGGGCTTCAGTAATGGGCTTACTGAATTAAAAATAATTGAGGCTGGGTCATTGTAGGACCCAGATAATGGGCTACAGTAATGGGCTTACTGTACTAGAAATAATTGAGGCCCAATATTATTATGGCCATAACAATATATATATATATTGATATTTCCACATGATATCAACAATGTGAAGATAACATTGAAAATTTTTTATGTTGATTCTTGTGTATACATTGATTACTAAATTAAATAGAAAAAAAAAGATCAATTAAAAAAATAGTCGTGTCATAACACATTTTACTTCTATGCCAAACTTGTTTAATTTTTTTAAATCCTTTTGGAAACAAGCAAGGAAAGCCATAATAACATAGTGTTGTGAGGAATTGAGAATCTTACTCCTGTTTGTTTTTGTATGTGTGAAAATGGTGAAGAAAATAAAGGGGTTTGTAAGATCCATTTTCATGCATGCAGACGGTGTGGATATGTTTTTGATGGCTTTGGGTTTCATCGAAGCCGTCGGTGATAGGATCAGAGTACCTTTGGGATTGTTTATGAATGGTAGATTAATGAACAATGTTGGTACTGCATCATCAATTGTCATCAACAATAATATGTTCATGCATAATATTAGCAAGGTTAGTTAATTCTTGTAGGAATTAAACAAATAGGCTTGTATATTTCATATTTTTAATTGAGAGGAGAGAAGTATCGTTTTCTTCTTTATATGTTTTTTTTCTTTGATTTCTTTTGTTGCTTGAGTTGATGATTGTAATTTTATTTTTGCTACAATTCTCATTCTAGTAAATATTTTCTATCGTTGTGCACATAAAAACTAACCTAAATGGTATGTCATTTTATGTTGGGTAACAAAACACAGTAATCTTCTTGTACTTAGCTTGTGAAGGATGGCTTGCTTGTTTCCTAGGTAGGTGTTAATTTGATGATAAATTAATTTTAGTAATTAAAAATAATTGAAAAGTTAATTGAAATAGAAATTTTTATTAATTTATTTCTTCCTTGATGCATGGGAAATTTTAGAGGGATATTGTTGGACAAGAACAGGTGAAAAACAAGCAACAAGAATGAGAACCAGGTATTGAATATAATGAAAGAAAATGTATTGATCTGAATATAATTACAAGATACTATGACAAGCCAATTTGTAGGCTGATATAATTACAAATATAGAAGTAAATCATGCATACAAGGAAAGAAAAAATCTCAATAATGATAATTGATTGTCTAATTATATGCCTAATTGACTAATTATATACTAAACTAAAGGAGAATCATATCAATCATATATATGATAGAATCATATATATATATATATATATATATATATATATATATATATGGTAACATCCCCCCTCAAACTCAAGTTGGTGATATAGAAGCTAACTTGAGTTTGAAAATCAACTCACGAAACCGTCTTAGAGGATGACTTTTTGTAAAAATATCAGCTGATTGATCAACAGAGGAGACTGAACTGAGTTGGAAACACCAGATATTTGAAAGCAATGTTAAGGCAAAATGTGTACTTTGATTTGCATGTCACAAGCATGGTAGACGTCATCATAGCCGTCTCTACTGATAGTCTCCTGATCCAAGATGTTATTAGTGAAAAGGTTGTCCATCCCATGATACCACTAATTTCATATTAATATGATTTCAACTATATTCTCTTTTATGATAAAAATTCAACTCTGATGAATTTGCATGTGACAGCTCCCAAACTTTTTGATGAATGCTGCCACATTCTTGGGTTTCTATGTGGCAAGGGCTGATCCAGGGGGTGGCTAACTGGGGTATAGCCTGGGCTGACTTTTTCAAAATAAAATTGCAAAGTTCTACAGAACATCCTACTGTCTACTGCACTCCTATAATTTTAATTTATTACAAATACAACCCTTGAATAAATAATGAATATTAACTACGTAGAATCTTGAAAACACTTTCCCAATTTCTTTTAACTTCTCACGTCTTCTTCGCGAAACCGCACACCCTGAAACTGCAGCAAGCTTGCCATTACCATTGTTTTAATCGTTTCCTCGTCAATCTCTCACTTCATTTGAATTAAAGAATATTCAATAATCATAGGTGTTTAATAGTATTCAATATAAGAACAAGGTTCGTGCTTCATGTGTCTTTAATTAGAGAAAGCCCAATTAATCTTAATTGAAATAAATATTTTTAGTAAATATTTTCTCACTTTTTAAACTATGTAAAAAATTAATTGAAACAAAAAGGTAAAATGTCAACATGTTGGTTGTTAGATTGATGCGTTTTAGTGTTGACTATATAC